>VZRQ01010151.1:129338-131838 GCA_013397975.1 Machaerirhynchus nigripectus | reverse complement strand
TTCTTTGTTTTGTTTTGTAGTTGGCTGGGTTCTTGCCACACAGATAAGCGTGGAAAAAGTTTGAATTAAACCCTACAAAGACCATCTCTGCATCCCCTGCCCCTCAATGCCTTTTAAATCTCTCAGGAAGCCTGACATCAGGCACCCACACCCCAGTTCCCCCAAAGTCAGTGCACATCCAAGGACAACACTGGGAATGAAATGAAATGAAATTACAGGGCTGAGATGCAAAGAGATGCTTTTCAAGACATTTCCTATTCAACCCAAGTCCAAACCCTGAGTTTCCGTTGCACTAAGAGCCTTTAAAACAAAAAAATCACCCTGGTAGTTAGACATTTGGAGACAAGAACTACTTCTAAAGCAGCAGAGATAAGGTTTTATCCTTTCAGCATGTGGACACCACATTTCTCAGGCTCCAGCCCATCCTGCCATTTTTGATTTATTGCTCAGTTAATGTCTTCTCCCCCAAATCCAAAAGCTGGAATAAGACAGTCCACAAGGAAACAGACACCCAGCTTCTCCTGCCTTCCCAGAGAATGCTCCCCATGCCACTAGACCAGAGCCCACCCTGTGATGGGCACACACCCAGCTCCTCAAGCTAGAGAAGGCAGATGACACAAGTGTCTCTCCACCCAGTTAGCAGCTTAATTTCAGGCAGGTTTTGTTTTGTTTTCCTTTTGAAATCATGCCCTGCCTTTCTCCCTTTCACTGCTTCATTGAAGTTATGTCTCCAGCATAAAGAAGACATCACTGCTAGGAGGAGAGTGAGTTTGTAAATGGTCTGGACCTTGCACTATATAAAGCATCAAGAAATATTTTAACAGTGGCTTATCTTGTACACAAAACAAACCAATCCAGAGGCAACACACTGGGATTCTTTAAGTAAACTCTTTTTTCCCTCTCTCCAGCTCCTAAGAAGTTAAAGATTTAACCCCCCAGTCTGGGGTAGTTTGACTCCCAAATACCCAACATACAACCCATGGGCATCAGGAGGTACTAGTTTTCAAATATAAAGGCGATGTTTTCTAATCCAATTTACAGTTTCCCCTCAAACCCCAAGTTTTTCTTCTAACTTTCATGCCCAGACACACGAATGTGTTTTGCCCTCAGTGTTCAAACAGAAAATTACTCCCACCAATCTTATCCATGCCCAACACCCAGGTTTTGGCACTGCCTTCCCCTTCAAAGTCTCCCCAGATAATACTGCAAGGAGTTAACTGATGAAAGTTTGGGGCACAATAATGTTGCTGTATTTGGCAGCTTCTCCACTTCTAAACTGACTAATTTGGCAAAAAAAAAAACCAAAACAAACCCCAAACAAACCATATATTAAGTTTCATCCTAAATACTAAAAGTTAAAATGAAGAAGTCTTTTTAGCTATGGCATTGGTAGCTCTTTGTAATTAACCTATCCTCCTCCCCTGAGAAACTTGGGTTTAATTTAATTTTTAAGGGGATGAGGAGCATTATTTATTGGTGTGTTTCAGGAAGGCTGTGGGCAAACACACCAGCAGCAGTGGAAGGAGTCTGAAATTTTATTCTCAGTTTGTATCTTTTCCTCATGCAGATTTTGAAATGTGAAAGCTGGAAACTGGGATAATGAATAGAATGTAATTTAAAAACAAAGATGGGGGATGCAAAATGGGAAGATCCAGGCACAAAAAAAAAAAAAAAAAGCAGAAGGAGCAGACTTTGAAGGATGAAAGCCATGCCAACATTTAGATATCAGCTGAGGTACATCCTCCATGACAGGCAAAGATGTTGAAGCACATCCTGAGGCGGCGGGGAATACACTGGAGCATACCAGTTACACACATTGTTGTATACCCCCCCTCTGCTGAGGGCTGGACAGCTTTGGCCAAATCCCATGACCCCAGCCTCAGATTACGAGGGCTCAGCAGCTCCAAAAGTGAAGTCTGGTTTGGGGATTAAGCCACAGAAGGTGTAAAAGGCAGAAGGTGAAGGCACAATGTTTCTGCAGCTCTTAGCATGGGCTTTGCTTTCCAAGATTGCAATCCCTGGCCCTGGCAGGAGCACTACAAACTCCCTTTGGGAATGAGATGCTCGTTCTGCACTATCTGACCAGGACTGAGAAGGGCACTACCAAGAGCCCCAAAACACTTTTAATGAAGCTTTGGGAAGCAAATGTGAGGATTCTTTCAACACTTCTACTTCGATATTTCCTTACAAATAGGTGCCTATATTTATACCACGCCAAAGGAGAACCACAGAGGATTTTTTTGCCTCTTGCAGAGCAAGATAAGAGCTGAATCGAGCAGATGTTTTGCAGGAAACCTCAATTTATTGCTTAGGCAAAACCTTGCACAAGCCAACCACGATGCCTCGGGTTTGTCAAAAGGGCCGTAGTGGGGACCTCCTCTGGTTTGCAGGTTTTTATAGACAGCTCTCCTCATCAGGCCACGATATTTATAGAAGGCTTGCACCCAGAGGATGAGCCAAATGGGGAAAAACAGGCTCCCTTTTTCTTTTTTTTTTTTTT
>VZRQ01010151.1:115969-129323 GCA_013397975.1 Machaerirhynchus nigripectus | reverse complement strand
TTTTTTTTTTCTTTTTTTTGCAGGTGCTGTAATTGTGCCTGCAAGTGCTGCCATTGACACTTCTAACTTCTAATTAGGCTTGCAAATCAAGTGCTGGGATGCCAACATGGTTTCCTAGCCTGGAAGAGAGGTTTCACTCACAGCATTTCATGCTCAGATCCACTGGGATGGGATCATGGTGGGAAGGCCAGACATGTAGGCAGGGATTCCTGGGAAGCCAGGAGCTTTATAGGGTCAGAAATGTGTTTATGGCACTACACCACCTGCAAAGCCCAGCACAAAACCTGGGGTGCCCAAGTCCCCTTTCCTTTGGGTAATACACAGCCCTGCTACTACACAATTTATATTATGCCATCCCTGGCTCCGATATCCAAGCTCCCACTAAATCCAGTGTCTGCTTGGATTCCGCAGAGCTGGGCCCGGTGATTAAACAAAAGAAAAACCATGCTCAGTCAGAAGAAGGGGAAGGTTTCAAGCAATTCTTCCTCTGGAAGTGAAAATACCCAGAAATAGACTTTTAAAACTAACACGACTTACTCAGTGTAAATATTATGTTTCCAGGGTCCAAGTCTGGAACATTCAACTTTATGCTGTTTCCATTTTTTTTATACATGCATATTTATAAAATATTCTATATTCTCAAGCATCCCAGTCTCACCATGGTGCACAGCCCCAGAGCGGTCATCAATGTCATAAATAAACAAACACCAAACATGGCAAAATCAAAAGGTCACTTGCATAACTGTCAGGGAAAGCAGCGGTGAGATGATTTACAGACACAGGAAATATAATTCGGCACGAGGAATTCCTTTGGCAGTTAATGGAATTAATTCAGCACAGCCCATCGCTGGTTTAGAGAGGGAGCCCTCAGTGAAAAACAGCTCTTTGGGAAGACTAATTCAAGGCCATGAGCAACTTGGGAGTGCCTTTAATAGCCAACCAAAATCTCTGGCTTCAGGAATGAGGTGGAGATGTGAGCACAGAGCTTGGGGATGCCTGTGATGCTTCCAAGCATCCCTCACTTCCCATCAGCAGCTCCCAAGAGGCAACGGGTACCATGAATCCCATCGCACCACCCAGATGCATCCACGTGGCATCCCCAGCAAGGCTGGTTCTGGAATAATCCCATTGTTAAGCCATTAAAAGGCCCACGTACGGCAGGGGGAAAAAAAAAACCACCTGAGCATTTTAAATACGAATAGTTTAACAGTTCTTTCATTTAAAGCCGCGTCTTTAAGTGCGTTACAATGTGTCATTTTATGCACGTCCTGTGGTCACATTACAAACCCGTGTGTGAGCGCAAGCTTAAGTGGCATTTAAAAATAGCCCTGGCTATTACTGCTAGCACATAATAAATTAATGATGGAGCATTTAGCTCTGCCTACAACCCCACAACCTTGTTCCTGAGCGAGCGGGACACGAGCTGCAAAGAACGCCGGCGAGTCCCCGGGGAGGGTGGGCTCCCGAAATGGGAAGCCCGTCCCCAAAACCCGTACTTCGGCCAAAGAACTAACCCTGGGGAGGCAGCAAGGGACCGCACCTGCACGCCCACCCTTCCCGAGCCCTCCTCCCGTGTGGCGACACCCATCATCTGATTTTATTTTTATTTTTTCCCCCCCTTGCTTTCAGCTTTGAATGGCAATTAGGAAAAGGTTAACCGAGTGCCTTTCTCCCAGGAATCCTCTTCCTCCTTTCAAAATAACAGCGTTAGCAAAAGAAAATCCCAGATTAGGCTAACAGGTAGGAGCGTGGTGCAGCCCTGGGAGATGCTGTTGGAAGTGGGGAGATTGGGAGAATCATCCCAGCGGGAGACTAATACTCATCATTCGGAGCTGCAGCTGAGGCCCGTTTGAGTGACAGGCAGCCGGGAGCTGAAAGAGCCGCTCATATCCCACAACTGCTGGCATGCAGACTTGAAAGAGATTTATTCCAGGATAATTAGCTGGGAGTATTAAAGGTGGCAGGAAAGATCTGCAATTACTGTTTAGCAAACAGAATGGAGGCAAAAAGGGAAAAAAAAAAAATGTGGAGGGTGAGGGGAAGAGCCAAAAATGAAATCAAAACCCCCAAAAATTTCTCCACTTGAAAGTTCTTAAATAATTGGAAGAGTTCAAAGCAACTTTATTGTATTCAAAGTAGGGAATTTGGGGTGGGGGGAAGAGGGAGCTCTATAGTACACAATCAGCAAAGTCTTTCCCTAGACGGGGTTTTGCAAAGGTGAAATTTCCCAACTTATGTGGCAAACAGGAGCTGCCTCCACTTTCTTCCCTGTTTGCACATCCCTTGTGCATCAGCAAAATGTTTACCCTGGAAATATGCATTTTTGATCTAGATTAAATATATATATATATCTGTATGCTCAACTGTCAAGGGTTTTGAAGTGAAGTTTTAAGGTTATTTTCTTCCTGCTGCTCTTTTCCAGGGCTGCCAAATTTCCCTCTTTCCAGCAAAGGAGATGTGTTTTACAGTTCCTTTAAAAAGGTGGGGACTGCTGGTAGCAATAAATGTCCTAAAAGAGGGGCACAGCAGAGTAAGTTTTGGGAGATGAAGAGATTGAATACATGGAGAATTGTTATTACAGTTTTCCACAGAATCATAGACTGGTTTTGATTGGAAGGGACCTTTAAAGATCATCTAGTTCCAAAGTCCCTGCCATGGGTAGGTGGGTTGTGGAAATAGCATAGGTGCTGTCTGCATTTTTTATGGTGGGGGGGTCTGCTTCTTAAAAAAAAAAAAAAAAAAAAAAAAAAAAAAAAAAAGGGGGTNAAAAAAGAAAGGAAAAAAGGGGATTTTCTTTGTGGAAACCAGGCTGACTTCAAAACCCAACCAACACTTCGAAATGACCACCTCCAGCCTGATTCGACATTTCCCTATACCAGGCTGGGAGAAGTTTTATTCAGCTCCATCCACGTCCCCTGGCAGCCACTGGCATCACACATGAGCTGGCCTGTGCCAAATATAAATAAAGTTCACCCAACACACAGAGCCTCAAAGCATCCAAGATTTTCATCAGGCTTCAAGACTCATTGTTGCCGAGCCTCACGCTGCTCTCTCAAAACAAGGAGCCTTTTCTGCATTCTGCTCAATGATCTACAGTCCTCCAAAATCATCTATTTATTTATGCTCTATTCTGGGATTTGCCCTCTGCGATGAAAAAAAAACAACACTGCTTGAATTGTGTGGAAATACCAGGCTTGCTTGGCCCATTTTGGGGAGGTTAGATAAAGACTGGGAAAGGCAAAGTGATTTTTAGTTGCCCAGCACCAGGCCCACAAGGGAAGAAAAAGAAAAGCCAAATAAAGTGACGAGATGGGGTCTCGCTGCCAGATCAGTGCTTGCTATACACAACAGCACACTTCGGCTCAGAAAAAGAGCAAAATCAGGGTGCATTGGGTAAACCGGATTTTCTTTTTCTCTTTTTGATTAAGAAAAAAAAAAGTGCAAAAAAAATTAGCCAAAATGTACTTTGCTAAATACATCAATTTCAACATGACTTTCACAGGGAAAAGTTTCTCAGCTCTAGGATGAAGCTTCTGACCCAAAGAAACAAGGTAAAAAGTCATCCCAGAATAGCCGAAAGCGAGGCATTGAGGACGTTCCCCTGGGCTGTGAGAAACCCAGATTCCAGTCCCTGTTTTTCCCTGCCCGACACGGCCAAGGGCAGGCAGGGACTGACAGGGAGCTGGGATGTCCTGCCTCTCCCCAGCTCTCCTGCAAAACACGTCTCAGCTCTATGGGATTTCCATGGAAAGCCCTCCCAGCTCCATCTCCCCATCACACTCAAGATCCTAAGGAAAGTCACGTGAGGTTGGGATTTGTGAAATGAACAACTTATCTTTGGTAAAGGTCCTCCCTCGGTGCTTGTAGAAACTCTCTAATCTCTGGGAAGCTACTATAAACAGTTTGTATATGACTTGTCTCCAGTGCTCTGGAAAGCAAAGCCTGTATCATCCTTGCTCCCAGGCTGTGATCCCAGATCCAGCAGCTGCATCCTTCACTCCTCATGTCATTATCCCACAGGAGATCCAACCCAATTCAAACCTCCCACAGCAAAGTCAAATCATGACCAGCCCTCATCCATAGCATAGGCTACATTATTGCCAGCATCCTCATGGAAAAAAATGTCCCTGAAGTGTCTCTCTCTCCTTGGAAAGGCTTTCCAGGTGATGCTGGAGGAAATGCCATGGATCTGCTCCCCTGCTCAGAGGGCCAAGGTGAGGGCACATCACCCTGCAGTGCAAGTGCCATGATCCCACCATCCAGGCACAGTGGCCAGTGGTCAAGTGGCCCCAGATGGGCACCACATGTGCTGGACCCATGTCCCCACCACTCTCTCCCTCTCTGGCCTGGAGAAACCTTATGGATTTCTCTGCCTATGCTCCCCAGTGTATCAGCCGAAGGATGATTCTCTCTCTTCCACTCTCGGGCAGATTAATTATTTAATATTTGTAAAGCACTTCAAAGATGAGAAATGTTAAGCATTGTTATCATCCACATCAGTAGGATGATTATGGCTTTATCTCATCTTTATAAACTTGCTGGGGAAAAACAAGAACTTAAAAACTCTCTCCAAACACCAGAGGTGAGGAAGGTGCTGTGCCCAGCACAAGTCCAGCACAGTCAAATGCAGACAGAATTGGCCCCTCTGCACTCAAAGTTACAAAATAATGGGACTAACCAAAGGCACCTGACGGTGCTTGAAGCATGTCCCTGTCGTTTGCTTGGGAAGTGACACCCAAAGCAGCCTGTGGGACCCAAACCATCCCTGGGCACTCCGCAGAGTGAGGAGATTTCCTGCACAAAAGCTGGCACATAATAAAAAAGCAAGAAAATAAGGAATGCTCCTTCAATGTGCGACTTCCTCCTCCTCACCAACACCTTCCACGCACACCAAAGGTTGGGGAAAAGCACCTTACATTTCAAAAAGCACCTGCAAATATCCCTGTGGTCTGTGTCACTTAACATCGGCACACTCCTTTTCCCAGCTTGGCCCACAACCTGTTCACACATTAAACTACTCAGAAAGCACTTTCTTTTTGCTGACAGTCTTTGAAGTAAATATAAAATATAAATATTTGATTTTAATGGGCAGAACCACAGGCACAGTTCTTCTGGAATACTTGGAGTATTACACCAGAAAAATAATGCATTTTTAATTAGGCTTGAGGTTCCCACCACTGCTTTCCCAGCTTGAGGCAATTATTGCCCTCCTCCACTGCCCAGCTTTCCCTTTGGCCTCAGTGTCCCTCACCAAATGGGAAATAATCACTCTTTACCCATTTCACTGTGTTAGAGCTCACATTTATGAAGTGCCTCAGCTGAAAGTGTTTAAAACACACATAAGAGGACATGTCCATGTGAGTGTGCAGAAATACACTCTCTTTCCTGGGGTGACAACCAGCTATAAACACAATGACATGATTTTTATAATAAAAACTATTAGGAAGAGGCAGAAACACAACACACTACAGATTTCTGGGCTCTATTTGAATGTGACAACTTCAAACAACTTTCCTTTAAACACTTCCCAATGCCTTAAACCCCCAGAAAAGGTGGTTCTCCTCCTCTGCTGTTTTGCTCACCTATTCAGTGCCATACTCTTCACGCTGTACTGACAAAATAACAATTTTTCAGAACGCCGAGTCCTTCCCTGGTTCTCCAAGTTGACAAAGACACGATCATTAATCTGGGCATCGTATTTAAAACCTGCACCTGCCTGCTATAGGAAATCCATGGATGCTTCTTGATATGATAGATAATACCATGATTAGAGATAATTTCATTATGATAGATAGTATTTCCTAGGCAGAGCCTTTAGCCAGAAAAATAAACTGTTTAGCAAAGCCACTTCTGTTCAGGAGTTCAGCTGCTTGGGATTCTGGGATCAATGGGAAAAGCATCTCATCCTGGTGGGAGCTCACACTGGCTGGATGTCACAGGGCTGCTCACCCCAACAGGCTGCCAGCTAAGACAGAAGCCTTTTTTCCACTCAGAGGGTATCCTTGGACTGGGGATGAGCACTGTGATACAATCACAGAATGGTTTTGGCTGGAAGGCACCTAAAGACCATCTGATTCCAACCCCACTGCCCTGGCAGGGTGCTGTGTATAAATGCATACTTACATTTGTGACCCACAAAACTTGGACAGGATCATTTTATAACTGGATAACGAGTGAAGAAGATAAATAAAAAAAGGTGGACTGTATTAAGAAAAAGTTATACCACCTTCCCCAACAAAGATGTATATTTTGATTTTCTCATATAATTTATGTCCGTGTGTATGTACAGGAAGAAAATATATATATATATGAGATACAGATAACTTTTGAGATGAGGACTCACTTCCCAGGGAACCAAGGCAATATTTTCAAAAGGCTGGTGTAACCCACACCCAGATGACCAAGCACTTACTGGGGAGAGAAAATAAAAGGGGGTTTTTGGAAAGTTAAGTACTGTCCCTGTGGCTGCACCAGGCCTGTGCTCACTCCCAGCCATGGCTGTTCTTCAGTGGGAGTTGTCACTGCGGTGCTAATAAAATGTGATGGTCTAATTGTATTAGCAATTTCCCATCATGTTATATTAATATGCATCATACTAGTATCCATTTTCACTAATGTGACATGAAAGGCAGTAATTTGATTACTTTTCCCTATGATTATGGGGAGGGAGCTTGGCCTTCTGGATGGGCCATACTCCAGGCAGCCAGAGCACTGAGCTCGTGGTCCCATCCCTGTCCCCAGCATTCTGCTCTGCCTTAAGGAGGTCACCCCACCTTTGGGTGTCTCAGTGCCACAGCTGATAAACACACAGTTCACAAAGTTTGGGGGAATCTTGAGTTAACACAGACACTGGACAAGAGAAGGATGGGCTCGAGCATTCTCCATCCATCATGGTGTTTCCCCTGTATTTTTATATTTTCCAAAACTCTTAACCAGTATCTCCATTTAAATGGTTGGAAATTTTTGTATAGGGAAGGCCTCATCTACAGCCTGATGATGCACATCAGTGATGCTCTCCCTGCTCAGAAACTACACCTCTTATAATACTTCTTCCCTCTTTCATGGCCAAGCCTTCTGGAGCCCTTCTGCTACCACATTCTTTCTGCTGTACTCCTTAGAGAGGCAAATATGGATGCTTACAATGCACAGGAAATTTGTGTCCTGCTGCTGAAGTTATTTTGCAGATTTCACTCCAGTTCCAAGCTCAGGACTTGTTTTCTTGCAGCCTGGAGCAAACACAACAGCACCAATGTGCCAGGCCTACAGCTATAAAATAGGAATGAGAAATTTTTTTATTCTTCTCATGCTTTGCAAGGGTTTTTTGTGCCTTACTGTGGCTATTTGCTGCCACTAAGGTAACCTTGGCAGGTCCATGGCACAAACATCCTCTCCATGCCTGCAATGTTCAGAAAACACACCACGAACTCATGATGCAGTCACCACTTATTTTCCTAATTAACAAGCTGGTGGCACTGGGAATATCCCTTCAGGACCACTCACCAGAGAAGGTAAAGGAAGAGTAGGGCCCAGAGAAGGTTAAGATGTGCCCCCAAAGTGGGCAGAGCTGCATGAGCAGCCTCAAAGTGGCCAGAAACTACTTTGATGTGGCCACACGCCCACCCCACAGCAAGGACTTGTGTTAAATCACACAAGTTTGGGTAGTCCCACGCCGCTGATTTGCTTCCCTGCCCAGAAGGATAGTCAAAACCCATCCTGCAGCTCTGCTTGCTGTAGAACAATAAACCATGGGAGAGCACCATAAATCCCGGTAATGTGCTCCGAGGAAGGCAGCCGCTCCGAGGTCAGAGCCGGAGCTTCTTGGGAATTTTCAGACAAAAGATTTTTCATCAGAAATTGCTGATTCACTGAAACTGAGGCTTTGCCATACAGCAAACCAATCTCGCTGCAGCTTTCATTAGGGGAGATCTGCCTGGCCCCGGGCAGAATTAATGACCACAAGAAGAGAGGCAGAAGTCTCCTCTGAAACAACCTGCAGCTTTCACCTGGCCCACGAGGCACCGGTGCCAGCAGCATCCTACAAATCCCATTCGCCCATGCACACCGGGATAAGGCCATCCCACTCCAGCCTGGAGTAGCTGTGCCTCCCCTAAGGAATGAAATACCTATTTACCCTGGGAGAGGGATGCTCTGGACCAGAGGTCTCTGCAAGGATGAGAGCAACAGGCCAATTTCTTTAAAACAAATGCCTTCTCTGCCTTTTTCCTTTGAAAAAATCCAAGGCCCACTGGTGATAGGCACAGAGGTCAGTCAACAGGCAGGGGTGGATTCTAGCTCCGAGCACCTTTCTGTGCTCGAAGGAGAGGGAAAAGCAGCAACAGAGCCAAGAACCTCTCCCAACTCCCACCGGGCTATCGGTTGCTGCTGGAATAAATCAAAATCAGTTATGGGAAATGTAAAATTATCATTTGGAAATCACTCTCTCTGAATAATTCAGTCATTGACTTTCACATCAAACAACCATTCCAGCCACCCACACACGCAGTTCAGTCTCCTGCTTAGTTTTAAACTCTCTTTAATTATCGGCATTAACCTATCGCGTCACTATTTCATCCCCATTCCACGCCGGGGGAGGGGACGGCCGTTTGATAAAGCACAACCAGCTGGAAGACTTTGAGCTGTCCTTCTGCTCCTCCCGCCCAGCCTGGCGGGGCAAGGACACTCCAGCCACAAGTGCACCTCCAGCATCTCTCAGAGCCTTTCCACAGGGAGAGCAGCATGGAATCACAGAATGGTTTGGGTTGGGAAGGGTCCTGAAAGATCATCTCGTTCCAACCCTCCTGCCATGGGCAGGGATGTTTTTCAATGGACCAGGTTGCTCAAATCCCACCAAGCCTTGCCTTGAACACTTCCAGGGAAGGGGCAGCACACTTGCCCCAACCCCATCATGGTGCAGCTTGGTAGGAGTTGCTGGCACCACATCTCCCCCAGCCCCAGACAGAGTTTCTCCAAATAACATCTGCTCTTCTTAATACCTGCAAGGCATCCCAGGATGCCCAGGCATCCCCTTATAGGCTGTTTTTCAGGAAGCCTCTCATTAAGCAGCAAACCAGACCAGCCTTGTGTCCTCACCTTCTCTCAGGGTGTTAATCACATCCAGCAAGCAGGACCCCACCACATACCTGCCTCAATTAACATCCCTCATCCAACTCCCCAAAACGGCCAGAAACAAAGACTATATCCAGAGCAAAAGTTTATCCTTTTTCCCTTAAAGTTCCTTATTCTCCCTGCACTTTGACAACATGTTTAAGTCAGTTTCACATTTTATTTGTCTACTGAGCTCCCAAAGTTGGGAAAATTAGTATTGTGCGTGCGGTTTGATTTAATTAGTAATTGGGGAAATAGGTCTGGCATGTTTCATGGAGGCTTGGGGAAATTGTCAATTAGCATTGTGTTAATTGGTGTCTGCTGTCCTTGCTTTTTAGTTTTTAACCCCTTTTACCTTGTTCCCACTTTTGGTATGTAAAAATCTGGCTGCTTATTATTCTTTAAGTAAAGGATTAATTGCTTGAATTCCTGCCTGTGCCGGGTGTCCTTTTTCCCCCCGTGTGGTGGGATTTGTGCATCTCCTCCAGGCACTGGTTTTGGACACTGGGGTGGAGTTATCCCCTGACCTGGTGTCACCCTGCCTGGGGCCGGGATCTCTCCCCTGCCACCAGCACCAGCCCATCTACCCAGCTTTTCCTCCCAGAGCTTCCTTGCCTTTCCCCTCTCTCGTCCATGCCATTAATCACTCGCTCCAGCAGGCACCAAAATCACCACAATTTAGCAAACAAAAATTTGAATTAAGGAAAGATAAGCAAAAAAGAGGGAGTTTACAAAAGTAAACTTTGACACATCCAAGGAAAGGGAAGGCTATTCCCTTCAAAAACTCACACTGCACTCTTTAATTTGCCATACTGATGTCCAGGAATAAGCCAGAGGTTTGCATATCTACCTGATGGGAATAATTAATTAATTGTTAATTGTTATTAATAACCGAGGTCCTGATCTTGCAGACAGGCACGCAGGCACATAGATTTAGGACATCCATACACACGAGGGTAAGGCACTGGCAATCACTTCCAAGAGTGATGCTCCCAGAGCCTGAGAGCATTTTAAACACACACAAATTCCCAGTCCCTCTGGAGCACCCCACGGCAGAGGGGCACCCTGGAGGGGAGCGGGATTTGTGAAGGCACAAGCACAATGCCAAGCACAAATGTTTCATTTCAGCACCTTGGCTGGAGCATCCCCATCCCCGTACAGTTTTGGGTGCTCAGCCAGATGAATCCCACCAGCCCAGGCCCGACCCCGTATCCAACTCCTCAGGCACGGCTTTGGGAAGAGGCAGCAGCGATGCCCAGGGAGGGATGTTCCCAAGGGCAGGGGGCTGTTTATGCACCAGCTTGGCAGGGAGCCAGGAAGAGCGAGCAGGTCTCAAAATTATTCAGAGCACAATTAAAACACATCTTTCCAGGCAGAGGCATTTGCATGGAAAACAGTGGAGGAAAACTCCCTCCCTTTGGTCCCCAGGTTGGAGGGAAGAGTGCGAGATGATCAGGTTAAGTAATCTCAACTCTAAATCCACCTGGCAGTGGCCTCACTCTTAGGCTTCACAATTTTTTCAGTGATTTCCAGCCAGCCAGGTGGGCATGCAGGAGGTGACCCAATCTTGGAGCAGGTATTTTGGAACTGATGATGCCCAGAGTGACACGAACAGTGAAAAATTAAACCATGCAAGGCACGGTCAACCAACAACAAACAGCAGGACCCGCAACCTGGAGCAAGAAAATCTGCAGAACCACCAGTAAAAGATGCTGTTTTCCAGGGAAAACTGCTGCCAACCACAGCAATCCACCCGAGGAATGTAATAGGGGAATTGAAGGAATCAGCACCATATTTGAGGGGGTAAATTCAACCAACCCATGAGAAGGTTACAGGGGCTTTAAATGATATTTGCATAGAATTAGAAAGTAATAATTAAAGTAGTGAATCATTTGAAAGGAACTACACTAATACTGTCTTCACAATAATTATCTCACCAGAATTTCAGAGGCTGAATTATTTTCTATTGGATTTACAATTAATTTTGTAAAAATAACAAATCCTCCCTAAGAGGGACCATGGCACTATAATGATAGCACTTGAAAGTGCCACGCAGGCATTAAACCAAGTGATCTTCCCAACACTTCTGTAAGGCAGGGAAGCACTGTTATCTCTGTTTGGGAAGCATATAGATAAGGGAGTCGAGCTCTGCTTTTAACCAAAGCTGGGCAAACTTGTCCCAGTCATCTCAGAGATATTAATCACCTGGAGTACCCACGACACACATTTGATCCAATGCCAGTTCAAGACTATTTCAGCTCCTTGGCAAAGCAAGAATTAACATCTCTCTAAGAACTGTGGCCACCAGTCCTCTCCTATCCTCAGGTGCACCTACCACAGCATCTCCATCCAGGAACAACTGCTGTCAGCAATCCATCTCCAACAGCACCTTGGGAAGCAGGGCTTGCTCGGAAATACACCTAACGGGGAGGGGAGGATGACCACAGAGGGCAAACATAAACAGGAGGATGAACCCAGCTTGTTATGGGCTTCTCTCAGCCAGATCTTCAAACAAAAGATGAGTCTCTCTAGAGGCTTGGAATAACACATCCCAGATTAAAGCATCCCCCTTCCAAGCCAGCATCCAGGACTGCAGCTGTTGGGGAACACCTCTGGTGATACCCAGAGCATCCCACGCACTCTCCAAGTGTTGACCCTTGGGTTATTCTTGGGTAATGGCAGCGGTTTAGAAAGCTGAGCTGTGGAGGGGATCACGGATGTGCTCAGATATGTATTAATTAGAATTCCTGCACAGTTTTTCTTGTGTTAATTATAGCTTAATTTGATTGCTTAATAGCTCTGGTTTTCGTAATGTTTAGCACCTGTTGTAAATTGCACAAGACAAATTGTCTTCTACCATCTATGCTGTTTACTCCTAAAAATTTTCATTTCCCTTTCAGCTCCTGGCTTTGGATTTGAGCCGTCAGCTTTTCTCATCTTTGGCCTTTTCACCAAAGAAATCTCTTTTCTTTTTTTTTTTCTCCAGTGGGCTATTTAGCCACCAAAGGGGGTTTCTGTTAAATACTTCCCCAAAAGCAAGGATTTTAAAAAGTAATAATGGGTGAAGAGGGGTATCCCCACACCACAGAGCATGCAAGTGCTGACCCATGGTATTATACAGACTTTTCACTCACGGGTCGTCCTTCTTCACCGTGGTTGTCCCCTTCTTCCTTTTCCAAGGTGAGGGGGGGACGTTCATCCTTCTCTTACAGGATTATTAGACAGAACTGGAGGCCCTGCATCATTAATTGATTTCTTCCATACATTGTGCTATGATACAATTTTTCAAGGCTGTGCATAATTGTGTTCCCTGTGCCACTGCTCTATGTTCTGTCCTTGTCATATTGTCATTGAAGGCTGATTCCACCCTCTGTAATTGGAGATGTTCTACTTTTGGACAAAGGTGTGGGGGCAGCTCAGGGGAACAGCGCTGACATTTACTTCATCAATTTATTTTTATTGTTCCTACATTTATTGCAGCTATAACAGCCCTTTAATAGTTATATCTCCTCCCTGTAGGGTATTCTGGTATTTGAAATTTTTTTAACTCATTTGTTCTCATAGATAACAGTAAAGTGCATTTCACGCTAACCTTTAGGTTTCAATCTTCTCTCTTTCTTTGGCTCCGAAGCAGTTGCAGCTTTAAACTTTTACTGCATTACCAGTCTAAAGGCCACCACCACCGAGTCCATTCTAGCACTGGAGTAACCACAAATTAGTGGTCCTGAAAATTTCAGGGAGGCGAGTCCTAAACCCTGAGTGCCGCTATTACCATAATTCAAACTTGGCCATCCTTTTAATAGAGGGGGAGAAAAATACAGTAAATACTAGCATTGAGTCTCCTTTTACAGTCTTCGGTCAAACACGGGGTGATAATTGCATCTTTACGACTGCCAACCTGACTGACTCCGCCGCCTCCGAGCTCGTGCCCTTCAGTACCTGCGCACGCAGCAAACGGGCTCAACGTTCAGGCAAAGCTCCATTCCACAGGTTTCCCTGTGCCATCTTCCCAGATGGACTTTGCCCCCCTCTCTCCAGCTCTATCACGCCTGCTGCTCAAGCTACAACCAAGCAGCACCACAGAAAACAAATTACTGCTGGTAACTGACTCGCGGGTGGGTTTCAGAGGGTGATTTCTGCTGTCCAGAGATGTTCCGGCCAAGAAGGACAGCACACTTCGCTGTAAACACCCAAATCTGTGCTGCCACCAAGGGAATGTCAGTCCTTTGTCCTTTTTTAAAATGGAAGA
>VZRQ01010151.1:65370-108101 GCA_013397975.1 Machaerirhynchus nigripectus | reverse complement strand
AAAAAAAAAAAAGAAAAAAAGCAGACCAAGTTTCACATAACACACATTTAATAGATTTACCCAGAGTTTGAAGTGAGGTGCTGGAGGTGTCAAACCTCTGCCCAACCTTCCCTCCTGGCTTTGGGCTGGGGGGGAAATGCATTTAAACGCGTTTAGGAAACACAGATTTCACTGGGCTGAGAGAGCCAGGACGCCTGACCCTGCTTGCAGAAAGATCTGCTGCCATGGCAAGGAGGAGGAGGAGGAGGAGGAGGAGGAGGAAGAGGGGGAAAGGTCACTGAGGGGACACGGGGAGGAAAGGGCAGGGTCCACTCACACCCTTTGCTCTGCCCCACTGGCCACGCTGGTCTAACCCAGCGTCTTTCACAGCGTGGGGAACGTTCAAGTCCATTTCACAGCTGGAGGACACACCTGCAGAGGCAGCCAAGTGTGGACAGGGGGAAGTTTAAGAGCAAAAAGGCTGCTGTTTCTCACCCCACAGACTTTGGGCCATCGCCCTGCTGAGACACTCAACTACCCAGGTCCGTGGGGCCCGAGCAGAAAGTGTGAGGTGCTCTGAGCAGTGCAGAACTTGCATCTCCAGCCAGGTGGTAACGGGTGAAAACCGAAGGGTTTCGATCCTCAGCACCCATGACTAACATGATGAGGATGATTAAAACTCCCCTTCCTGTGGGATTAATTCAGCTGATTCTGAGACAGATGCCCTTAAGCACCAAACCCAAGAATCCTAGGATGGGTTTGGTTGAAAGGCACCTTAAATATCATCTAGTTCCACTCCCCCTGCCACAGGCAGGGACACCTTCATCTAAGCAAAGTTGCTTCAAATCCTCCCAGAAGAAAAACAAAAAAAAAAAAATCTTCTTTTTGAGGATGTTCAAAATTATCCTAGAAGTTTAGTTCTAATGACTTTTGATGCTTCTGAAAAAAAACTGTAATTATTTAGATAGCCATGTAGCCTCCCCACCCATCGACAGCTGACAATCTAAATTAAAAAGGGGAAAAAAAAGCAGACTCTGGAAAAATACTGTGTGGCTTGTGTTAAACCAAGTAAACTGATATCCAAGAACTTTTGTGTGTGCCTACACATACACAGAAGGGAGGCTTTCCAGAAATTCCAGGAAGGCAAGAAACCTGTTCCAGACAGGTAGAAGGATGCAGAAAAAGAAAGATGTCCAGGTGAACATATGAAAAAATGGTACTGATAAAGACTAGCTTGAAATCTTCTTTAAAAGTGTCTCCCCCCCAAGAATGAGGCAAAGCTTTCAAGGAACCTCAGTGGCATCAAAGGTTCTATCCAAATATTCACAGGGATGAGATGCTCTTGAGCAAGTTCTCAAAAGAAAAGGGTACAAATTTCTTGGTTTTCATGATCAGGTGTTCTCATCACCACTTCCCACCAGCTCTCCCTGAGTGAATCCATTCAGTTTAGCCAGAGAAATTAGACCCTATATCCATTAAAACCATCTTTCCCTTAAACATGTGTCCCAGCTTAGTTCAGCAGCCAGACCAGAGACCCTTCTCTGTCTCAGAAGCTTTTTCAGCTCCTGCAAGCCCCTATTACCAGACAACCATGTTCATTCCACTTATCCAAATATCGCTTCATTTACTAAAACCGGAAAGAAGTGAAATTACCCCAAAATCATCCTGGCTAAGAGCATGCAAGGCACCAGATGCAGAAAACATGGGGACAGCAGCTTTCCACCTACAGAGGCTGTAATGACACTCATGGCACCAACACAGCCCTTTCCGTCCAGGATACTGCCAGGCTTTAGGATGAGGGGACAGAAGCTGCTCTTCAATGGCCAGAGAATGCCTCAGGTAGACACAAAGGCTTAGTTTTAAACAAGAATTGAAGTGTTTCCACATAAGCTTCCACAGGTGAGGCTTGAGAGGTTTGTGAAGGTATTTGGATGTTCCACCAAGAGTGACTCCAGTTATTCACACAGGTAAAGGAAACTGAGGTGTTCCACAGGAGAAGCAAGACCCTCACAGAAGAGAGAGAAGGGAAAGTTGAAGACAAAAAAAATGCCCCGCTTTGCTCTCAGGTGTTTTTTTTTTTAAACCCCAAAAGCCAGTGGTTTACATGTAAAATTTAACAAATTAATTTCTTCCCTCACTTACAGAAACATTTTTCACTGCAGGAAGGAGAAAAAAAATTTATCCCAACTTTGTCAAGACTCCGTCTGCCCACAGCCAGTGTTTCTGGTGGCTTCCTTAGGCTGGCCTGAATCAAAGCTGCCATTCATCCACGGCCCACTCCCGCACGAGACCTGGGCACGCTGATCCACCATATACTGGTTGGGAAGGACACCAAAATAAAGCAGGTGCCATTAGCATTCGGAGCACACATCCACTTGCTAACCCCCCTTTCACAGCCTTGTGTATGCCTTGAATCAGAGGGCTAACGAGACAGAGTGCTATGAATAAACTCGGTATGAATAAAGTATGAATTCTCTGTATGAATAAGGTCTTGGAGTAAGTGCTCAAAAACCCAGTGCCACCCCGAAGCCTCCCAATACAGACAGGGATAAAGGGAGAACAAGAGAGGCCCAGCAGTGCCTCTGCCACAGCCTGGTGTCCCTCCTGCCAGGGGCAGCCCAGGAGCAGGGATCATCCTGCCCCGCAAACGCACAGGAGATGCTGATGGGTGGCTGCCTCCCATCTCCAGCTCACCTACTGAAAACTTTATAAGAAGCCCAACCTAGATGAAATAAACTCTGAACATCTCAGTAATTCCTCGTGGGACCCACCCAGTTCCCCACAACCCATTACAGTGTCTACCACTACTTGTAAACTCCCTCCACTTCAGTATTATGGCAAAATGACTTTCCCTCCACCTCTATTATTGATAATTACTGAAAAGAAATACAAAATGTCCTGTGTGCAAACACTCTGTTGGTGTTCTCCTTGACTCCAACCTTCTCCTGAGGCCAGGAACCGTGGAGCCATCCTTGACACTCCAGCTTTCCTTCCCTGCTGTGTCCCGTGCCCATAAATCCACCTGTCACCACCTCTGGTTCACTGACAGGAGCCCATCCTCACCTTGACCCCACTGCCGCCCAAATCTCCATCCAGGCCATAATTACCTCCCATCTTGTGACTCCAGTAAATTCTTTCCTCCTCTTTCATTTTTATGACCTTTCTAAAAGTAACTAATCCAGATCCCTGCTCCTCTCCCCTCTCCAGGAGGTGCGTTCACAGCCCTGACAGAGCTGCACGAGGGCGGGATGGCTTCTCCCCACCGGATAAGGACTGAGCTGCCCCATCTTCCCCAGGGAATAAGAGCTCCTGTAGGAGCTGGAGCTGTGGGGGGAAGGATGTGCTCCATCCCCTCACCCTGACCTACCCCATGCACTCATGGCCCTGGACCATTTGCTGTAGCACCAGCTGGAGAAGTTGTTAACCAAACACTCAGGGAAATAAGAATGAAAATAAAATTAGAGTAACATATTCAAAATCAATCAATCAACAAATAAACAAATCAAAGCCTGACATCAAAACCCAGACTGAGCAAGGATGACCCTTGGCAGCCTGACTGTGACTCCAGAGGTACAAGGCAACAAAGCGAACAATGACCAAAAAGCGTCCGGGGAGGATTAAACTGTGGAGCTCAAGAGGATAAAACTTTTGGGAGCACACCTGATTCCGTGGATCTGCTCCAAGAATGGAAGCTCACAAAACACACACAGAAACAAAGCCCAGAATGAGTTTGATGACCAACAGTCCCCACGAGAAATGCCAAAGGAGCCCAACTATCAATTTCACAGGTCAGCTCAATGAGACGAGGACAGAAGGGAGGGGAACACAGGTGACATCCCAGTGGGGTCCTGGGGGCTCCCCACGGAGGGACCCCTGTCCTTTGCTCCCCAGCTCCTGAGGAGTATGGAGTGATTAATTGCTCGTGCAGGAATCGATCCAGCTTTACAAAAAGCACGGGATTGCCATTTCTTTGGGAGGGGCCACCTGGAGAAGCTGAAATTCAGAGGACCTGAAGTAATTGTGTTTCTCTGTCTTTTCCTGGCATTTTTAGGTACTGATTAATGCGGAGCCCAGGGAAAATCAATAACATTAACCCTTAGGAAGTGTTTGCATTTATGTAGAGGATGCTGCATGCATGATGGGCTGGGGTTTCTCCTCACCAAGCAGGACGGAAAGTTGGAGAGGTCTCCTAGTGCCACCCCCGTGGTTTTGGGGGATGTCCAGGAAGAGGAACCCACTTTTTTTTTCCCCCCTATGGCAACCCCTCCAGGATTACAGGGGGAGAAAATAAGTTTAAAAAATATAAATAAAATAATAAATAATGAGATAAGAACTCAAAATAGAGGCACGTGATGTTTTGGGGTGGGGGGCTCTCCAGGAGTGCCACAAGCGCCGGTGGCACAAAGCGCCGCAGTCTGTCCCCGTCGCAGCATCTTTCACTCGGGTGCAGACAAATTGATTTGCAAAGGTTGAGGCTGGCAGCTCAGCCTGCTTTGCATAGCCAGCGCTCCCCGGCCACACAATAAAAAGTAGCCTGGCAAACAGAGGCACGCAGCGGGAACTGGCCGGTTCAAAGTCCAAACCCCACACCCCCTCACCCCAGTCTGGTTTGAAAGGTCACTGTGTGTCTNACAAATTGAGGAGTGAAATAAAAAAAAAAAAAGGAGAGAGAAAAAAAAAAACCTGGGGGCTGCCTCGCATTGTACATTGTGCTCGCAAGATTTATGTCTTGTGGTCACCAGCAGTAAACACACACTGCTTCAGTATTAAAGTTCACATTAATCCACCCTTTTCCCCCCCCCTTCTCTCCTCCTTTAAATCAGCCTCCCTCTTTGCAAGGCAAACAGTGGCGAGGCAGGACTTAAACTAATCACTTTTGTTTTTCCTCCCTGCTATAGGGTTTACCTTCCCATGTGGTTTTTTTCCCCCCTCTAATTTTGTTTGGATGCTGGCTTTGGTTTGATGCGTTGCTCAGAGGTTTTGGGCTGCTGATGTGAGCTTTTTGTTTTAACTCATCTCTGTGCAACACATCATTACAAACATAGCATTTACACTATAGAAAAAATATTAAAAGATGCTATTAAACAGTTTTTGGTTGGGTTTTTTCCCAAGTTCTACAGTCATATATCACAATGAGACATACAGTGATTAAAAACAGAGAGCTTTTTTTTCCTCCCAGACAGAACTGTATTATATTTCTTTATGCTAATGCATCAAAAGTAAAATAATAATTCCTATTTTACACACACAACCCCCCATGATAAATATTTTTACTCATTAAAAAACTTTTGTAACTGTGTTGAGTTAATAAGTGAGCTGGTTTTAATGAAGATGCCAAATTAATTCCAACAAGGACTGGAAAAATTTAAAAAGCCCACCCAGTGAATTTCACCTGGGAAGCAAAGCATACAGTGCTTTGGATTTCCATTTTGTTCCATAATAATATATTTTCAACCTATCAAAAGTACAACAATGTTTTTGCAAAAAAGTTTGTAAAATACACATGTGCAACTGTGAAAACATCCCAGGCTTATTGCAGCACCCCAAAACAAACAACAAAGTATTTTTTTCAAGTAGGGTAAGTAAAATTTAAATTGTTTTGCATGGCCAGCACCAATATTTGTATAAGTACTTTGATCCCTTTGTCTGTTGGGTTTCACCTTGCCAGGGTGGGAGCTGTTAAGGGTGAGCTCCTCTGCAGCGTCCCCAGAGCCCTTGGAAGTGACCACTTCCAAGCTATCCATCAGGCTGGCATTAATCCAGCCAGACCCTAACTGGGGTAGCCAGGAAAAGTACCAAGTGGGGAGGTAAAGGGGAAATGAGAGAGAGGAGGTAGAAGTGAAACTCTGAGACAGATGAACCCAGGGGCTGGCTTTAAACTAAAAAAAATATAAAAAGTTCTTTTCAAAGGTCACTAAACACACAGGATTTGGTCATCTTATAAATAGGTGGGTTTTTTTAAAAGGGTTTATGGGGGGTTTTTGGTGTGTATATATAAATAAAAATACACAGTCAGAGGTTCAGACTCAGAGGTCCCACCTCTCATCTCTGGAGCAGCCCTGTTTCCCACAATCTCACTGATACCAAGGCGCTCCTGAGGACAGGGAATAAGTGTGGTTATCCACTCCTGCTTCCACAGTCCTCCTCCCAGGACTGGAGTGGGCTCAGGACCAGCACTCCTACAGGACATGCCTTCGTACAGTATTTCAGAGGGGTGCTTTAAACCCAAATTCTCTGCCACAGTACGTATGCCTTTGGAAGGGGTCAATGCAGCAGTGAAATTAAGAGGAAAATACCAGGGGGTGCCCAAATGTGCAGGAAAAAAACAGGAGCATTATGGCAACATCCCCAAAATTGGCTTGTTAGCTTCAAAATGGACCCCAAAACAGTGAAGGTGAAAGAAAGAGCAATGAGGACCTTTGTGCCAGCGAGGTAGAGGGGGTTTCTGGTAGGTTGTTTTAGTTGTTTTGTTTGGTTTTGTTTGAGGGTTTTTCGTGGGTTGTTGTTGTTGTTCTGGTTTGGTTTTTAAATTTAGGTACACTTGGTTTGCCACAAGAATTGTCCTGAAAAGTCTGTTCCTAATTCCTAGGATGTTCCCAAGAACAAAAAGGGTCCGTAAGAAGGCTGTTCTCCTGCTAAGGAGACCTTCCAGCACCTCTTTGTTCACAGCTTCCCCAGCCCAGGGCAAGCTAGTGGCCTCAGACATGGATTGTCCCAAACCAACAGGCACTCAGGGGAAGCTTCCACTGATGGGACGTCTCAGAAATGCCCACATCTCACAAAGAGCATCACTCGAGGTGCCTGAGCGTCCCACACTGGGGAGCTCTTATGGACAATCAACATCCAGAGCTAGCCCAAAACCCCAGAAAGAGCAGAGCAGGGGTATTTGGAACTGTAAAGATGCTTCCTGACAAACGAATCCCCCCACCACCACATTTGCTCCCCGTTTTCCCCCACCTGAGATCCACCAGCACTGGCTGCAAGGGAAGGAGGGAGGATGCAATGAGATCCCAAAGCATTCCTCCTGATGATTTTATTGGATGAAGCCACCTCTGCATGAATTACTGAAGGAGCATCAGTCCTTAAAATCCCCAGAGCACAGTCAGCATGCCTGAGCAGGAATCTCCTGGAAGGAGACCCACACAAGGTCCCACGGCTGCGAGCCCAGAACTTCACAGTTTCGGTAGAAATTGATTCAGAATGAAACTGTCTTGGACAGAGAGCACCTGAAAGTCCCCTCTTCACAGACCAGTATTGCTTTTAACAACAAGCCAGCTCCTTGCACCCAGACCAGTGACCCACATGATCCAGCTTTCCCTTTCTTGGGCAAACAACTCCAAGGAAATCCATAAATCCCTCTTACCATTTGCATGGCACCCCGTACTTCTGATGCCAGTTAGAAGAAAAAATAAAATAAAATTCCCACGTGACTCCAACCTGAATTTAGAAAGAAAATTTGGGAAGGGAGAGTGCCTGCCTCATCTCAGTCGTGGCCCCTTGTTAAGAAAAAGGAACTGCTGAGTCCCGCTCTGCTCTGCTCCCATCCCACACCGGGGCTGACCACAGCCCCAAGAGCCCCCACAAGCCACCCTGTAGCTGCTTTGGGGGGAGCTTCCCAGGATGGGGAAGGGATGCTTTGCTTAGGGTTTCATGCACACCAACACCCCCATCCACCAGCCACCCTGATTTGGTTTCACAGAAATGCAGTTTTTGCTTGCAGAGGTTGGTGTTGATGTGTAGTTCCTACACGGGTTGGTTTCCCAGACTGAGGCCAGTTACCAAAAAAACTCAGTCTTGTTTTTTGGCAGCAGCTCAAGGTTTTGGACTCATCACTTCACTGCTCTGTTCCTCAGTTTCCCTTCTCCCCAGCAGGGCCGGTAACAACTCTCCACGCTCACATAACAAAAATTAACAATTGCAAGTTACCTTTTATCCTAATCCACCCTTTTGTCCAGAGATCCTGCTTGAAACTTTTCAAACTGTTTCACGCTGTTGTTGTTGTCCAGCATAACAATAATATAAAGTATCACGTGCTGCACTAAATTAAATTCCAAACAGAAAAGTGGTTTTTTTTAAATAAAGTATTTAAGGACATCTTTTCACGTGCTAAGAAAGGGATGTCCCATTGGAGACCCCGAGCATGCTGGGATCTGCTTGCACTGGGTGATTCACACGAGTGGATCTGTCCACCTGCCTAAAAACAAATGCAGGGAGAGGAGATCAACACACCCAGCTCATTTCTCAGGCCAGAGAAATGCCAGGTGGAGCTGCAACTCTTAAACCAAAAAAAAAAAAAAATATTCTGTAGGGTCTCCCTCAGCATCCTCTCCCAAAAAAACATCACAGGCAGCTACTAAACTGACTTGAAGTTATAGCAAAGTCCTGTTATAAATTACTGAAACTCAAGGTTTTCCTTGCAAGTCAAGCTGTTTCTGGTTCACAAATTTCCACATACAAACTTACAAGCATTCACACGTTCGTGTTAGCTTTATTCAATAAAAGCAGTTCCCTTTAAACAGGCAACAATCATTCACTGGCAAAGATCCGCAAGACCATCTCCAGTACTGTATTGCTTTGCAGGATGGGGGAGAAGTGTTGTCTGGGGGACTTTGAGGGGTGTTTTTCCTCTTTTGCATCCTTTTCAGCAACACATTTCCTTATGCCCTACTTGACTGAACACCAGATCTTGATGTGAAGCATCAGAAGCCAATCTCTGCCAGAAAGACAGATACTATAAATGGCAAAAGGTCTGATTTGGCACCGAGCAAGCCCTGAAATATTATTTTTAAATTGGCATCTATTTTCAGACATGCTTCTTACGCTGCTGAAAGAGAATTAATGTCACGCTGTTGGTGCATTTTGCGAGCTCGAGCTCGGTGCCAGAGCCATCAAACTCTAAAGTTAATGCAAGTCTGAAGTAAATGAGCCCAGAGCCAGAGGTTCTGGTTTCTGGCAGGAAAACAAATAAATCTGCAGTGCAAATCTGTTCAAAGCCTAGCGTCCACCTCCCCGGCCAGAAGATGCTGGGAGAGGCTGCTGTGATCCAGCTCAGTCCCCGGTGTTCAGACCAGCAGCTGCTCGTGCCCTGGCTTCTGCTTAGAAAACCCAGTGAGAAAAACTGCATCTCTCAGAGAAACAGGGTGAGAACTGCCTGTGACTGCATCAGGGACAATGCCATCTTCATCCCAGCGCTGGCCTTGGTCTGTTGTCCGTGATCTGTCAGTACAAACCCCAGTTTGGACCTCAAAATCCACATTTTCTGAAGGCAGGATAACCTTCCCTAAGAGCTGGCTTCAAGGGACAAGACAAACCTCTTACCACCCCTAGCAGAGCCATTAAACCCTTCATTAATCTGCCGAAAGGGACCACTTGTGGCAAAAAGTTTTATGACCCGTGATCAGGCTGGGGAGGACCACAGGAGAAGGATGCTCAGCGGGCACAGAAAGAAGTTCATTAATTAATTATAATTTTTGGTCACTACTTCCACAAGCTGGATTTGCACTGGTGACCTCCAGCAAGAATATCAGTCCCCTGAGCCCCCCAGTTCCCCTCCATAAAGGCTCTTATTTTACCCAGTGCCTCCACACACATCTCAGCGCTTCCTCTCCCTGTCACTTCACGTCCCAGCATTGACATATGGTTGAACTGATATCCTTCCTCCGCTTCCTTTCTCGTTGCTAAATGTCCAGTACAATTGCACAAAAGCACCCGACAGGAAAGGTCAAGCTGAGTTTCATGCCTGAGGTCTAGGATTACATCAAATTCTCAACGTTCATCTGTCCTGAGCATCGGGCAAGCACTTCCCAGTTTCAGCCTAGTCATAGCCAAAGGAGCAGAAGCGTTTCCACATGGGTTTGCCCAACTCTTGCCTTGAAAAACCCCATCACATCATCCCCACATCCCTGTAGGGAGGAAGCTGGATCTGACCCCACCATGGCTGCACGTGCACAGACCCAGGGAGCTACCACAGGCAAAATTAAGATTCGCTAACTCTCTGCAGCTCAAGCTTGCAATTCATTACAATATTCCTCACTAAAGAAATAAGCCCGGAAAAGCTTTGAACATTCCCAAGCAGCTCCAGGACTGCCTGAGATTCTGCAAACTTGAAACTGAAATCAACATTCAACAAACAAAACAAACCTTTAAAAAAAAAAAAAACCAACAAAAACCACACTCTTAAAAAAAAAACCACAGGCTTTTGATGAAAATGTTTAGGAGGAGATCTGACACGAAGGGATTTAATCAAAGTCCATGCAGTAATAACACTCCAAAGTTATTGATATGCTTAAGTGGCTCCTAAGTATTCCGCAAACATTAATGAGTTTATCTGTACAATCCTCTCATGGATTGAGCTATATCTCTGGGTTAAAACTCCAGATTAAAACTTCCAGATGTCACAAAGCCTCAGCTAGAGCCAAGAATTAAGCCCAAGTCTCCAACAAATGCCTTACCCACAGGTAAGGAGGGCTGAGCTGAGCCAGAGACGAGATGCTTCGATCTGCACCGCTTGACTGTTCCCCAGGTGAGACCTTGCCAGGCCCACATTTATCTCACTGGCTGAGGTCTCCACAAAATACTTCTCACTGTGATTCCAAAGCAGAAATATTAAGTAACACTGCACCAGCAACACCCATTTCCTTCATTCCCATACCTGCTTCCCCAGCCATCCCGAGAGGAGGCGTTCCCTCCCTGGCTCCCAAGGGCTCGGCACCCACGGCCCCAGTTAGTTTTAGTTAACCTGGGCTGACTTCTCACAGGAGCAACTGAAGTCTCTGAGGTCTTACCTGTGTTTCACCAAAACCCCTTTCTTTAAAATAGTTACTCAGATGTTCCTGGGCCCAAAAGCACTGAGATGCAAAGAAAAAAAGTGACTGCCTCATTTTTTGCTTCCATGATAAATTAGGTTTTGACCACGGCTAAAGCTACTGCTAAGGCTATTCCTGATGAAAAGAGAGTATAATCTGAGCAAGATTATCAGGGTTTATAAAAATTAATTCCATCTCCAATGCTGTGACCAAGCCACTTGGTTCACCAGCTTCTCCTTCAACACAGGCTGAGCCCAAATCCCATCTCTCCTGCTGCTGACAGAAGTTGTCCAAGCAAAGCAAGTACAACCAAACGCTGAAGAGCACAAAATGCAGCTTGGTAAGGAAAATGTGGCTGTCACCCCACTCCCTCCTTCAGCTACCTGGCAGAAAGGGGCACTTCCAGGAGCTGCAGTTTTGGGCAAAGTTCACACAGCTGAGATAGAAAAGTTCTCCCTCGCAGCAGGAAAGAAGCAACAACTCATGGAAAACGTCATTTCTGTAACAGGTTTACTTGCTAATTACTGGGAACAGAGGACATACGGCATCAAATCAGAAAATTATGGGACTAAAGGCTGATGCGGAAACATAAAACCACCGTTAACGTAGCATGAAAGCACCAGTGGACAAGCTTGAATAGCTTGCCAGACAAAGCAGGAACATCCAACCACCAAGGCAGGTGCACAGGGTTTGTCAGAGAAGGACCTCCCCAAAACAAGGGTCCAGCCCCTCTGAAAGCTCCAGACCTGTCCTCAGGGGAAAGTGCTGCCCACCCCCTGACCTGGGAGGGACACCACAAGTCTTAGTTTCACCACCATCTCCTCATTACCAAAGCTGCATTGCAGCTTGAATATCATTACAGGAAGGTCTAACAGCTCTACCTACCAACATCTTCAAGACTGGGAACAGGATACAAGTACCTATAGTTGTTTTTAAAAATGAAATTAAATCCTACAGCTTTTAGGCCTGGCAAAGTTGGGCTTAAATGTGTAGCATTAACAGGGGACCAGTCCTTAAAAGAAGCTGTTGTCCTCACCAGACAGGGGGATTGAACTAGATGATCTTTAAAGTCCCTTCTAACCCAAACCATTCCACAATTCTCTGAAATCAATGATCCACAGCTTCCTGAAAAAGCCAGGGAGGGAAAAGCTGTGGCTACAGATTAGTGCTAGGGCTGTTCTTCCCATGGCCAGGCATTTCAAACTTGCTTCTGCAAACAAGAACAGGTGGGAGTTGTTAGAAATGGTCAGCAGAGCATCACTTGTCGAGTGGCAGCAGATGCTTGTATTACTCAGGCACTGAAAGCAGGGATAGATGCACTGACAAGGCCTGAGCATCCCACAGGTGGCCGCTGAAGAACCAGTGCTATGCATCACTTGAACTAAACAAACATGAAAGAATTAAGATGCAGATTTTTATATTTATTCTTCTTTTTTAGTAGTTTATTACTACCCTGCGCCCAATTCTGCTCTCTGCCACCTGAGACCTGAGGGAGAGTAGCCACATAACCCTGGCACAGCGGGTTGTGAAAGCACTCGGAATGCACAGACAGGGAAAGAGCTAAGGAAAAAATAAAGCCCTTACACCTTTCATGTGGAAAGACTGGATGGAAAATAAAAATAAAGATGGGCTTGTGAGATTGAGTGTTATTACCTAAACAATGGGTCTAATCCTGGAATGCGCTGAGCACGTCTTGAACCTTTCCCAGCTCTTCCAGCTGGTGCTGGCGCTGTCTGGAATCAAAGACAGAGCACTTTGCACAAAGAGGAGATGCGGTTCAGGCTTGTCCAAGATTTTCCATTTCTAGCTCCCACCCCCCTCAACTGATAATCTGGGTTTTGATTAAAAAAATTTCAGAGTTAGGGAAATCCCAGCCTTCCTCAAAAAGAAAAGAGAGCAGGGACTGACTTAGGGACTGCCCCCAAATGGGTCAGCTTTGGCTTTTCTATAACAACTATGCAAAAAGACTGTTTAAGAAGTTGTGTGAGAGTAATCCCCTTGCAGCCTGCTCTGGAGGCAATAAACCAACATGGGATCTGTTCTCTCAGACAACTAATACACACTGAGCTTCCACCTGAATCACTGGAAAGAGCTACGCATGATTCACATGCTATGGATACACTGGGGAAACTCAAGGCATTGACTTCCAGGGTTCCAGCAGATGAACCCATTCCTAGCAAACAAATGACATTCCAGCTCAGGATATTCTGTGATTCCATTGCTTTATTCAGCAGACATGGATCCGTTGACCAAGAGAAAAGCAGCAGTGAGAAGGGGAGGTTGCAACATCTTTAGCCCTCTAAAGACTCCAGGCAGGAAAAAAGCACAGCCTTGACCCACAGCATAGCTGAGGCCAGGCAGATTCCCAGTCCAGCTGGGAAGAGTTGAATGTTTCACCTTTACTTTGGACAAAATTTGCCGAGACACTCTTCCAGAAATCTTTGAAATGAGAAATAGGCATTTAAAATACTAAGATATCGCTCCTTCCTTCCAGCCAAAGCCCACAAAAAAAAACCCCACAACTACTTTTCATTCACACCCTCCCTTCCTGAGACTGCAACAGCTGCTAAAATTAGGAGAGTTGTAGCTACAAAATCCACAAAGGAGTTAAGATCTCGGTTATAAGCTTCCCAACCCATTATCACCCATTGTGTGATAAACATCTTCCTAAGTAGGCACTCTCCTTTACCCTCAAGCACCTTCTTTAATTGTGTCCTCGGCTAAAAGCAAATCATCCTGCCTCTTAATATCAGGTTTGATTAAGTTAATCTTGATGTGATATCATGAAATAATATTTACTGCTCTCCAATAATTTATGTAAATAGCTTCCCCTTTCACCCCAGCCGTACGGGATGACAGGTGATTCAGTGCTGCTGCTCCACACTCACATCTGTGGCCGAGGCGGGCGCTTCTGCAGGGCTGCTGATGGATCGAGCCAGCGTGGTAACAAAACATATGGTCCATCATGAGGATGGAGCCTACCTTCCTGTTTGGCCTCAAAACCCCCAACCTGCTCCACAACTGAACAAAAGAATGCTTTCGGGTTTTCTTTTTCCCAGCAAGACTTTAAATGTTCCTTATTACTTTGTTTAATGTTGTATTTTGCTGTTAAGGAAAGCCCATGGCACACACAGATACCCAGCTACCACCAGTAGCTTCCAGCAGGCTGAGATACTGCTCCTTGCTGACTTGAGCTCAAACCGAGCTCGCACCACATCACCACCACAGCCACCACTGCTCCTCACAGATTGAAGAGCAGCCTGAAGTCAGTGCAGACGGCTGAGATAAGGAGGGAGATAGGAGGAACCGCACACGAGTAAATAACCACCTGCAATCACGGGTGACTCGCCAGTGAGGAAGTCCAAGCCAGACGCAAACTGCGCAAGGCCTCAGACAGGAGACATGGTACAGCAAAAGGAGCTGAGCATGGTACAGCAAACCCACTCTTAGAAGCTGAGGTCTCCAGAAATGCTCAACCCCACCACGGCAGAGCATGTGCTCCACTTTAAACAAGCTTTGGTAAGCTCTGCACTCAGGGTGTGCCTTGGCTTTCAGAAAACGTGTCCTTTGGAGACCTCCATGTGAGTAGAAGCCCCTCCACCCAAACTGAGGGCTTGCATGGGGTCATGATGACCCCATGAACAGACAGACAGGGACCAGAGAGAAAAAGCAGAACAAGGGCTATTAAAGCAGCACTTCTGAGGTGGAAGACCATGACACTTCTCAGGCTGTATTTGAGCTGCATTTACTATCCCTCGTAATTTCCAGCCCTCTCCCCTCCATGGGAACATCCCCTGCAGCACCAACCTCCCCATCTCCATGGCTCCAAGTGCAGAACCCAACTTTGCATGATTTTGAATAACATTTTGAGTTTCATCAAACCAGTGAGAACCACGAACATTTCCACCTGATCACAATTCTGAATATGCACTAGACTTTTTTTCTTCTGAGCTGCATTTTCTGGGCATGCATTTACAAGACAGAGCACTTTGGAGCAGGCACCTATTGACTGGTGGGAGGGTTAGGAAATAAGCCAAAGGGATAGCAGCATGTTTTTATTCCTCTTACTTCATCTACTATAGCTCATGTCCTTTGAGTCCCTCTTTAGAGAGCGTTTAAGGCTTGTATAGCATTGCTAAAAACCCCAGATCTTTTCTGCACATAAAACACGATGCAGCTGCTGGAAAGGTGCTTTTCCTCCTATTACCCCACTCCTTGTGGGAAGCGCTTCCACGGCTGCTCGTAACTAAGAATTCCAATTAGTGTCCGGCACAGTGATGATGCCTGTGGTCATGAGGAAGAAAGTGAGAGCTGTCCCCTAGAAACTCGATGGAGATTACCCACTCATTAGTACCAGACCACCGAAACAGCCACCAGATGGGAACAACTTCCAGTCAATAATGTGACATGTTTTGCAATCACCAAATCCCTTTGCAAAAACAGGGCAGGACGAATCTTATCTCCTGAGCACTTGGGCAAACTGGTGGAAGGAGCTGGAGAAGGCTTGGCAGCAGCTCCAGGCAGGGTTTGTCCGCACTTGCTCAGCCCGGCAGCGATGGGAGGGAGTCGGGCAAGCACGAGTGGAGCTCTATCGGATTTGGGATGTTCAGATTTCAGGGAGGACCATGGAGCAATTCTCATTCCTCCCCTCTCGAGCTCTGCTTTCCTCCACACCAGCAGAAGCTTAACAACAATTTCTGTGTCTTGAAGAATGTTCTCAGGCCTATGGCTGGATTTTGGTCATTTCACAATAAATCCAGAGCATCCCTCGACTCCAGTAGCTTCCACTGCACACCAATCTAGCCCTAGCCGAGAAACTGCACATTAGGAATTCCAGCTGCAGGGAAGAGCTGGGCTAGGAAAGGCAACATCCAGCTCGTGCAGAGGTTTGCAGTAAAGCATGGTGATCTGTCTTACTCCCAGCTCCAGAGTATTTCTCATCATTGTGGATTTCTCTCAAGCCAGCTGCTTTAAAGTGGATATCCCTCCCTTCCTGGTGATCACAAACAAAATTAAAGTGGATCACCTGGAATCTAATTGTTCAGAGCAAGTGTTGTCTCCATGAAAAGTCCAGTAATACCGAAACACCATTTAAACAGTACTTGGAAATAAACAGAAGAGAAAGTTTCAGAAAGGCACCTGTGTCACATTTTACTTGGTTTGGGGCTGTTATTTTCTCCCCTTCTTTTTTCTGTCTAGGGCTAATTTCAGACTTTCTGCATCTCACCTGCACATTTTTGCAGGTTCTGGCTTCTGCTTTCATTGCAGAGGTGGAGCAACACTCAAAGTCAACAAAAAGATTTTCCTCAACATCGTGGGGTTTTTGACCTCCATGGACAATCTTCATACAAATACAAACAGAGAGCTACTGTCACAAGGCACAGCTATGAGACGGCTCCCATTAGACCTTCAAGTCCACCCAAAATGACTTCTTGGAGAAAGGCAAACATCCACTCTGAAAGGGGTTGTCCCAAACTGAGCTGTGGGGACATCAAGCTCAGATTACCACTGGGGTGAATGCCAGATGTCCTCCCAGGTCTCAGCTGTGGAACTCAAGCAATGTCTTCTACCATGCACAAAGCAATCTCTGATAATTTCTACCTCTTGAGATACAGGGAGAGGCTCCTTGCACTGCCCAGGGAAAGGGGAGTTGCCCTTGAGGTGTAAAGTGCTTCCAAAACACCAAAATTGCTAAGTTGTTCCAGAGCTCTCCTTCAAAAAGTACCCAAAAGCAGAAAAAAATCCATGGAAAGAAGATAAAACTTTGCACACAGAGAGCCTTGAAATCACCAAATCCATGGAGACGCTGCCAAGAACATGAACCTATCAGGGAGCAGAGTCTCAGACTCTACTGACCCCTTCCCACCTGTACCTGGCTTTCAGCTTCACCCTTCAGAGCTGAAGCTTTGGGCCACTAAAGCTCGGGCTGCGTTTTGGGTCACACAGCCAGCTCAAGGAAGGTCTAATCCCAGCTCCCTGGAGTGCAGCAGGCAGCCCCTCGGCTCTCCCTTGCGACACGAGCAGAGTTGCACCACTCAAGACCCCTGACACAGCACGTGTGCCAAACCTTCTTACGGCAGCACCCCAAGGACAGAAAAAAGGCTGAGGAACTCATCCTAGATACAAAGAGGTTGTGTGATTTAGTGCACACCAAGGGCGCACGCATCTGACTCGGTGCTGCCGTGAGAGTGCAAGTCCAGGTGCTGGAGGCAGAAACTACACAGGCAAAGAAAACCCGGGGCAGGGGCAGGGAGCAGCCCTGGGGAAGCCCGGGCCGTGCAGGCAGGGCTGGGATCTTGCTCCATAACTCCAGCTGCGGGTACCTCCGCATCCATTGCGACACTCGGCAGCGCTGCCAGCGTGGCCCCGCGAAGCCTCGCACCTCCCGACTTTCACACAGCAAACGATTGCTCGGCGAGCCATAAACCTCCCGAAAAAGCCGTGGAGCTGCACAAAAGCCTTCTCCTAACGCATGATTTGCACCAGCCCTGCAGTCTCAGCAAGTGATACACCGTCATAAAACCCATTCTCATGCTATTACAAAACTCCTCACCAACACCCGCCGCTGCCCTGCTCAGGTTTTATTTGCCACCTTACCCGAACAAGGAGGGTACATTCCAGTTGCACAAAATGCAAACGGGGAGCCCTGGGCCATTCTGCCACCCACGCAGTTAATTACACCTCCGACAGCCAGCGAAGGACTGGGTGTAGAGGATCCAGGCCCTCCCGTGGCTCGCAGAGACACGAAGACTGGTTGGCACGTCCCACCAGCACCCTGTATCGCGAGCCGGGTGAGACACGAGTTCATTTTTACAGATTGGGTGTTCATGAGCCTCACAGGAATTCCTTTAAGGTTTTTTCCCCAGCTCCAAAGCTCACACACACACAGATTGTGCTTTTTTTGCATAGGTTACTTTGAAGCAAAGTTACTTTGGCACATGAAGTTTTCAAGCGTGTGTTGTCAAAGAGCTGAATGTCAGGGGGGTTTGAAGTAGATGGTCTTCAAGGTCCTTTCCAACCCAAACCATTCCACAATTCTGTGAAAGTTATTTTGATGAGAACCATTCAGGTAGTTATAACCAGGTTTTGTGATCTGACCATTCACCAAATTCCTCTTCCTTTCCCAGGATTCTTCCACAGGGACTTCTTTCTTTCTCAGCCCTGCTAGGATTAAAGGCAAAAGCAGTGCCTGGCACAGAGAAAGAAAAATAAGCATTGGCCTGCTACAAACCTAAATTTATGGCACTTTTAGGTTCTGGTTTCAGTGACCAGTTCCCTTCCATTCAAGTCCTCCTTCTACAAGTCATTTCTCTCCCAATCACTAACTCAGTCTCTGAAAAACTAGGCTTTGTGTTTTCTGCACAGAAATCTCATTCTAAAGAAAGGCCAGCATGCCTGCGGAATTTTCTTATACTGTCAATGTGGAGGGCACAGAAGAATTAAGAAAAAGATAAACCTCCTAAATAAAGAAGAGCCTACTTGATTAGCAGCTAATTGAGAGCTACATAGCTCTTACTAATGAAAATTTATTTCTAATAGCATGGGGTATACGGGCATCCAAAAGCCCTTGTCAGCTTGGTCTTTTATTTTTTTTTTTTAATACTATTTCAGTTGCGTTCCACATACTTTAATGTTATACCCAAGGAGAGGAAAAGACAAGATGAAGTTACCCAGAACTTTTGTCTTGGCTCCTTGCCATGACATCCTGAGGCTGATGCGTGCTTGCTGCCACTGGGCTTGTCCTCTCTGGCAGAGGCTTGGGAGTGGTGGGAAGAGACGACAGGAGAAGATGGTGTTGGCCACCCTAAGTCTATAATTGACTGACAGCCGCTTACGGGGCGTTACTGCTCGAAGGGGAGCGTTCACAGCAATTTGGGTTACTTGGAGTAACCCAAACCACAGGTTTAAGTCCACCATTAAGATTTCCCCCTCCTCCTGGCCCCCAGTGGCCTGAAGCTCCAGCAGATGGGTGCTCCAACCCAAGGGGCTGTCCCATGCCACAGACACCCAAACTCTCGAGGTTTAGCGCAGCAGGAAAATCTGCCAGACACACACCTGCTGAACCCAGCATCACCCTAAACCATCAGCAGGGGTGGCTGCTGTGGATTCCTGCCCTAAAACTGCAGGCTTTACCCTCTGATACACCCTCACTGCCCCGTGACTCCAGGTGTGCTGCCTAATACAAGGTATTTTGGCTGATAGCTCCCAGTTGACCACACAGTTATTTCCTAGAGTTGCAGGTCAGCATCTTATTTTCTAGGAAAAATCCTAAGAAACAGTGAGGGGGAAGTAGGCCATGGTCTTATAGGCCTCCGTGGGACATTTTCCAGCATGTTTGTACTCCTAGAGTTGGTGCCCCACAAAGACAAGATGGGCCACCTACTTGAAGGTCCTCAAGCTTTATGCTTGATGTATTTTTATTCCCAATCCACCAGGAAAAGGGACTTTTCCTGGGCTGGAAATAGGCACCACAGCCTTTGCCAAAGCCATTTCCATGGATTTGCACAAGCAGGCTCCCAGCACTGAAAGCAACCGGTCCCCATCCCAAGCTACCTCTGTTAGTACTGAAGTCAAAGAAAGTTTTACCATTATCAAGCAATTTTTAAGCTTCTCTCAATACTCAAACAGCATGGGCCTATATGGGGCAAAATTTAGGGGTTTTATTGGTTGTCTAGAAACAGGCTTTCATGTACTAAATTTCACCATCTAATACCTGGCTTATCTCTTCAAATTTAGGACTTACCTCAAGTGAAATCAGCACTCAAAATATTATTTCAGCTCTTGCATATAGGTGAGCATGGTCCAATTTCAGCAAGAGGGCTTGAAATACCTGACCTACCCGTATTTTGGATGTGTTAAAAATAATCTACAATAAGCATAAATCTGATGGCATGAACTCAGATTTCAATGTGAAGTTATTATTAAAAAAAAAAAAAAACCTCTGAAGAAAACTGCTCTCTTGGGGTAATTCCCCCAGCTCAGCACAGCACCAAGAAAAAGTAAATCATCCCAATTGGAGTTGGGACCCAGCCACAATATCTTGAAACAGATCCAGATCTATTCCCCATCTTCTTTGGGGGCAAAAAACCACGGGGTTTTGCTCTGACCCAGCAGAGAAGAGGGGCAGAGGCAGCTCAGATGTGGGGTTGCATCTCAGGGCCTGTGAGAAGGATGAGGTGTTTGTGTGGGGAGTGCTGGTCCTCAGCCACCACTGAGCTGCCTCGTGGACCTGTGTGTGCACACTCACACCACGCATTAAAACACACAAGTAACACTTTCTCAGACCTCTGGATATTTTACTTCATCTCAGTATCACTTAGAGCCGCCATAAATCAAGCAGTCCGCCCCCTCCCCTTCCCTGATGTTTTATAAACTGCAGAAAGTTGGAGTATTTTTTGGCCCAGCAGCCTACATATCCCATAATAAATGCTTCTCCTAATGTTGCTTTATTTTATCAATACTGCCAGACTTCTTAATGGGACTCTAAGCTCCTGACTAACAAAATATATTGTCTGTCATACTCTGTATTTACTTTTCCTGCAAGGAACAATGATGCTCTATCAGCACCAGCGCAGGGTAACGGAGGTCAGAGCCCGTTAATTGGAAAAACACATGGTCTGACCAGCCAGTCCCACACCCAGATGGAGAACCAGCACCCCACTCACAGCCACCCTTCCTGGGGCTGGGACATACCCCTGCCAGAGGGGCTCAAGGCAGGTGATGCCCCGTTGCTCCCAGCTGGGAAACAACACCCGAAGGATATTTTAAGGCACACTAGGGATGAGTTTTGGGGGAAGGCAAAAAAAAAAAAAACCCTCCAGCCAGGGTAGCACAAGGTTGGCTTGCCTTCAGGAAACGCCTGGTTGTATGCAGCAGCTGTGGTGCGAGTAGTACAACAAATTCACTTACTGAATGACAACAGCTTTATTGGCAAGCCAATTCAATTAAAGCCACTGCAACCAACAAAGTCGCAGGCAGCGCTCGCCGCATAACGAATATGGAATCATGCCTATGTTTCCCCAAGTGCCCTCAGCCCTCTCTGTCCCTCTGCATGAGAGGGAAAGGGATGAATGAATTAGGCTCAGATGATGGTAATTAATGGCTTGGCTGTCAGAGAGGCATTTTGTCGGCCCAGTGGTTGAAAGCTCCATATTAGAGATGAAGTCCCAGCACTGCTCAGGCAGGGCAGCCCTCCTGCCGGCACGGTGGGGCAATGCTGGGCGGCATTGATCAGCCTTGCCTGCTATTGATAGGTAAATAATATGTTCATTTTTCATCTCCACAAAACACGTCCTTCGGGCTATGGTTACGGGAGTTCTGACACGAGATTATTAAGAAAAAAGTATCCTTAATGCTGGGCTAAACACAAAACAAATATTCTTATAAAACATACATAAGAATTCATTTTAGCCTTCAGTAAAACAGATAAAACCTGGAAATTTTTTTTCTGAGCACAAAAACTTTGATTTCTAAGGCAACATTTGAGTCCTCCCCTGCACGTGCATGCATGAATCGATATGATTTTCCACCACCACTAAAATTACCCAGGTTTCATTGTTTTTTCTGAACCATGACAAATATTTAAGTGGTGCTGCCCAGCTAAAGTGCCAGGGGTACTGCTTCCCCCAAAATTTTGGTAAGGGAAGAAAATGAGTCTTAAGTGTCAAAATATTTTGCAAAACTTCTCTCATTCACTCCTTTATGAATAAGCTTTTTAAAAAAGAAAAAAAAAAGGGGGAAAAGGGGGAAANGGAAAAAAGAGGAAAAAAGAGGAAAAAAGAGGAAAAAAGAGGAAAAAAGAGGAAAAAAGAGGAAAAAAGAGGAAAAAAGAGGAAAAAAGAGGAAAAAAGAGGAAAAAAGAGGAAAAAAGAGGAAAAAAGAGGAAAAAAGAGGAAAAAAGAGGAAAAAAGAGGAAAAAAGAGGAAAAAAGAGGAAAAAAGAGGAAAAAAGAGGAAAAAAGAGGAAAAAAGAGGAAAAAAGAGGAAAAAAGAGGAAAAAAGAGGAAAAAAGAGGAAAAAAGAGGAAAAAAGAGGAAAAAAGAGGAAAAAAGAGGAAAAAAGAGGAAAAAAGAGGAAAAAAGAGGAAAAAAGAGGAAAAAAGAGGAAAAAAGAGGAAAAAAGAGGAAAAAAGAGGAAAAAAGAGGAAAAAAGAGGAAAAAAGAGGAAAAAAGAGGAAAAAAGAGGAAAAAAGAGGAAAAAAGAGGAAAAAAGAGGAAAAAAGAGGAAAAAAGAGGAAAAAAGAGGAAAAAAGAGGAAAAAAGAGGAAAAAAGAGGAAAAAAGAGGAAAAAAGAGGAAAAAAGAGAAAAAAAGAGAAAAAAGGTACTGAAAGCTTCTGGGCAAACCCCTTGAAGCCACAGGGAGTTTTGGTAACACGGCAGCAGGGTCAGAGCAAGCCCAGCACCCAACCCTGCACATCCATGGGCACATGTCCCACCCAGAGCAAGCGCAGCTTTGCTCCTGGCTGGTGGCACCCACCTCCACCCCTTCCCAGCATCCCCCGTGCTACAAAGGGCACCCAGGCCTCATTAATTATGATTTTTCTTTCCATGGAAAGAAAAAACCCTTTAGAGATGCCTTCCTACTCTCCTTCCCTGCTCCTCACTTCCAAAAACCCAAAACTAGCTTGACAGTCCCAAACCCCACATCCCTTTTTAACCTGGAGCAGAGGCAAATCAAATTCAAAGCAGTGACCAGGAAGCACTGGGTGCTCTGGGCCTTTCCTCAGAGTTTTTTTGTTTTGAAATTGTTATGAAATAAAATCCGCTCTTTTCAGAGCACACCAATGTAATTGCCTGACTGCTTCCCGTGTCAAAGTGACCAATACATTCTGCACCTCTGGGAACGTAAAACTGAAGAAAACATCACTCATTTGGACAGTCATTATGTGACTCGTTATTGTACATTAAACATTTGTATCCTTAAAATAATGGCCTCGCTATTACCAGCCACAAGATCCCCACTTCTCCCTTCAGCTCAAAGATGAGGGCGTCGCTGCAGCTCCAGAGGGGTGACACCCAACACTCAGGGACCATCCCTCTAAGTGGAAAACATCCCTGCTTTGTGCCACAGAAAAAGAGATGCCTTTTCATTTCCAGACAGCATTTCAATATTCATTAAGCAGCAGACTAATGGCACAATCCTTAATCGCTCCAACAAGGACTGATGAGAGCGGCTCCGGGTCCGCAGGAGTCAAGGATGATGTTTTAATGGATAAGCCTTTATCTTGCCATCCCGGCTGCTGGAGTTACTCAGAAGCTAAAGCCTGGTCCCCTGTGCCACGGATGGAAGGGCAGAAGAAGGAGTAGCCAAAATAATTTCTAGATTCCCTCATATTTCGCCAAGGTAGCACCACCAACTTCACCCGGAGCCGCCACCGGCCGCAGCAGGATCACAATGGATGAATCCAGGCTGTGCCAGCTGGGTGGATAGCGGGAGGGACACCTAACAGTGCACAGCCACGCTGGCCTGGGGAGTGGCTCTCCCTCAGAGAGGCAATCCTGAAACAAGCTTGTGCGAGGCCACGGCCGCCACCAGGCATTTTCAAACCAGTCCGGCCAGTTGTGGCGTGGGTTTGCCAAGAAATGCATAAAGCTGACCTTTGCTCCCCTTCAGAGGGGAGGAGGGTGGTTTGCAAGGGAGATAGCGCAGGACTGTGGTGTCCTCGGGTACGAGGTGATACAGTCCTAGCAAAGGACAGGGAGAGCCACGGAGCCTGGAGACAGATCCTTGTGTCCCGAGAGACCTGGGCTGAGCTCTGCAGCACACAGACCCCAGACATACCCCTGGAAAAGCTTCTCCACCGCTTCTGTGAGGAGAAAAAGGGATGAAAAGGTGTCCCCTGGGCTGAGTGTTCTGACTGGAGCCAAGCCCATTCGGGGCGGGGGGGTGAACGGAATAACAGGACCGGCATGTCTTGCATTTTCTTTCATCCACCANCCCCTGGGCTGAGTGTTCTGACTGGAGCCAAGCCCAGTCGGGGCAGGGGGATGGGCGGGGAGGGAATAACAGGACCGGCATCTCCTGCGTTTTCTTTCGTCCACCCCAGTCACAGGCAGCACCAGCTGTGGGCATCCCCGAGCTCCAAATCCTCCTGCCCACCTCCCCCCAGCCCTATCCTGCGTAGGGAGGCCATTTCAACAGCAAAGTCCAGCAATTTGACACGGCCTGGCCTTCAGTCACCACATTTGCTTCTGCAACTTCCCTGCTACTTCCCCAAGGCAAAGAGGAATTAAACCGTGGTGTCATGCCTGACTCACCAGCGAGGGAAACACCAGGCACAGCACAAAGCTGCACATCAGAGAGGCTGAGCATTCCCTCCCTCTCAGCACCTACACAAGACACTGATGTCTCCAAGCAATAGTTCGGCGATTTTTTTTTCTTAGTTTATCAACACTTAGGGACCACCAAAGAGCTTCAAACTCCCAAGATAAACCCGCCAGAAACTTAAAGTGTTCTGCCTACTGCAGCATTGAAGTACAGCCTTTCCCAAAACCAGGAATTTCAGATACAGAGAAGAAAAAAAAAAGTATTTCTGCCTAGAAAAACAGAGCAACACATCTTCTCACAATGAATAGCCCAGCACAGAGCATGCCTGCAGCTCTAGAGCTGCCTTCAAAACAGTACTGCACAGCCGTGCACACTCCTAGCACCCAGAGTATTTATCTTGCCCAGATGAAGGGCTCAGCTGAGCCCTCAGTGCCAGTGAGCAGAGAGGCTTTCCAAAAACCTAATGCACAGCCCACACCAAGCTCTCCCCTCTGGCAAACCTGGGAGAAGGACCGTGATACCACAGGTCCTGCACATGCCATTCCGTGGGCACGGGGAGGTCCTCGAGAGATAACACCTATCTGCAAAGAGCTGGAATCTCAGAGACAGGACCACCTTAAAGAGCAGCAGGTACAGGAACCACTCACCTGCCCCGTGGAGAGCAGCTGCCCGGTGAATGTCCCGTCCTTCCCATCAGGAAAAATCCACGGTGGTCACGTAGGTGAGGTGCCCCGTGAGGCTCCGCATGGCGCGCAAGGGAAGTTCAGCTGGAAGCACCTCACAAAAGTCTCTGTCCTCTGCAAGCTCATCCTCTCTTCGCTCCCAAAGCAGCACAGCTTTGCTTCCCCACACCCGGAGCTCGCTGGATACTCACAGTAAGCTGGCACTTCAAAGCACCAACCTTGCACAACCCCAGGGGCAGTTTGAGCCCCAAAAATGTCCTTTTCTGAGGCAGACAAATTGCAGACGAAGGCCACAGGCAGTGCCTCGCAGGTCCAGGCCACGAGGCAAAGCCAGCTGAGGTGCCAGCAGGAGGCTGCACTGGGCCGGGCGGCCGGGGCCGATACCCCAGCTGGTACCAGCACCTCAAACAGTGCAGGGGCCTCCCAGAACACCCAGAAAGCACCGAGGCAAACCCCAAAACTCGCTGGTAGCTGTACCTTTACGAGCTGCAGAGAGCCCTCAGGACATCCAGACAGCAGCAAGCCAAAGCCCAAAATGCGGCGTTAGCCGTGCCTTTGTGAGGGGCTCGTAATCAGCCTAACGAGGAGCACCTGGGGAAGGGGCGGTGCCCCGCCTGTGGGCAGCACAGCCGCAGCTGAAGGTCATTGACAGCCCTGGCCGAGCAGGGCAGCCCTCAGTGCTTCCTGGGCACACGGCATGATCAGCGGGACAGGTGGCTGAATACTAAAGGATGTGGCCTCGTCTCTTCTGCCCTCTCCATCTCTGTCCCCAGCTCTAAGCTGCTCCTACCCAGGCTCCTTGGGTGGCTCCTGGCTCATCCCTGGGACCTGCAGCCAGCTCTGCCCTCACACGTCAGCCCTTATGTGGGACAGTGAAGTCACAGTAGGTGCTGGTGTCACCCTTGGCTCACCCCCTCATCACTGAGCAGCTTCAGTCTCACTGACATTCTCCTAATGGAGACAGCATTCTCCACAAGTTTCCCAGTTAAAATCATCCAGGGGTAGTTGTGTTTTGGGGACATGAACTCTCTTTTTCCTGCTGAAGGTCACTGCATTATCAGCACACTGGTCCTTGTCTTCATACCCAGTAGAAATTCTTGCAGAAATTCTCTGCTTTGCGGAGCACAGACTTGAGTTAAGCAGCAGGGTGGACAGACTCCTCCAATCCAGAATTTACAGAGGTCCCCAACAATTAATTTTTTGGAACCATCAGCACTGGTTTTTCCAATGGATGGGGAGCTGGGATGTGCCAGGAGCTCCCAGGAGTCCCGAGGTGCAGCACCGCATGCCGAGCATCCATGCCCCGCCTCTTGTGCAACCACCAGGTTTCAACAGCACAAAATTTCGGTGGAAGGTCACCCAAAAAACCCTCAGTGCTCACCTCTAATTGAAAGAGACCTGTCCTGACCTCAGTTAAGGGAAAGGGGACATCCCACATTAGCTCGGGAGGCCTTTTCTTCATCCTCCCCGCCCGTGTGTTTCTCCCCATGCCCCCGTGCAGCCCACGGGTCCAGCGCCTAACTATATATAAACTAAACATCCTCTCTTCTTCTACAAAAGAAAATACACAATATACACCTGCTTTGATCAGAGTTTAAAGGAATTTGGGACTCTGAAATTATAGATGGTATTAAAAGAGGCATTGCCAAACTAAAACTCCCCAGCCTTTTAGCAACCCTGAAAAGAGATGGGGAGGAAAAAAGCCATGCTGAGGAAAAGGTATTTTTTTCCACCAAACTGCCAAATTATCCCTGAACATAAAGCCTTAAACAACACTGGTCAGGAGGGAGCAGCTCACCACACTGGCTGCTCCACTCCCTGAATTTGGCAGGGGCTGCTTTCCGAGAGCCCGATGGTTAACCACAGCAGGCTGAGCATCCACAGGGCACAGCCAAAATACCCCGGCCATTAACTACAGGTTAATCATATTTACTGCAGCTCTGTTGTTCCAAGATTCTCAGACAAAGGCTAAACTCAAGAAAACTTAAAAAGAAACAGATCTTCTGAGCTGATTTATTGTTAATGCAATTAGGATGAGGGAGAGAATCTAATTACCAAGGACTCTCACTTCTGCCCCCCCACAAGCTGATTTAAAGAGGAAGCTCCCAGTGTAGTAACTACTTTCTGGTTTACTTTGCTTCTTAGCACAGCAGTTGTTGAAACAGCTTCAGTGTTTTCTCAGCTGCATTTTTATCTCAACACTAAGGAAGGGATGAGGCAATTTGGACATGTCAGAGGAGAGGAAAGAGGTGTCAAAAATGAAGGCACTACCTTGAAGGAAACCACCCCCAAAATGTTTCGGAGGAGTTAAAAATGCACCCGAGGCTGCAGTGTGGTGGAGGAGAGGCCAGAAGAACAGGTCATGCATGTGGCTGTCCCTCCACTTCCCAGAAGCACACGTAGGAAAGCACTGCTGGAGTGCCAGGATGGTTTGCCCTCGGGCCTATCCCATGCAGATAAGCAATCCTGATGGGAACCAGTAGCACAAATCCTTGTGGTTAGCCTGGCTTGGTGGCACGAGGTCTTTAATCTGCAGCAGAGGGGTACCAGGAGGGGCAGTGGCCAGGCTGGAGCTGAAGCAATTAAAGCACTATTATTATTAAATAATAATTATTAAATAACTATTATAATTAAATAATAATAGTAACACAAATGCAAGGCAGCTGCTGAGCTGCATACCCTGCCAGCCACCCCGAACTCCTGCAGCGAGCACCTTGACCATCCATTGCAAAAAGTCCTGCAGTTCCGAGAGGTACGGTGAGTGCATGTTTAATTACTGCTTATTATTTATCTCTTCGCAAGCCTCGGACTCCAGTTCCTGGAAGATTTCCCTGTGTGTTACAAAGATGCTCTCGTGCTGGTATTTTTGTGATTCCAAGCGTGGCAATGAGAATGTAAAAGTGTGAGTTCGTTCCCATCCCTTGTGTACCCCATGAGGAGGGAGGAAAATGGGGGGCCTGTTGACCTCCTTGGAGAGTGGTTGTGGGGGGTGGGTGGGGAAGAAGAGGAAAGGTGCTGAGCAGAGGACCAGGGTGGGATGCAGACGATGGATAAACGTGCATCCCCAGCAGCCCAAACTCTTCTTTGCTCATCCATCGGACAAAGGCAGGGCAGGAGAGCCTGACACTGCTTGCAGCAAAACAAAGCAGACAAAAACTCCAAACATGCAACACGACACCTTAAAAGCATTCCCACAGCCCTTTGCCAATCCACCTAAATCCTGACCTTGAAGAAAACACCCCACCTCATCCCTGGCTCCGGCGAGTCGTGCCGAAACCTGCCAAGCAGCGTGGGGAGAAGGGCCCCGGCCACGGGGGCTCCCGGTGGGAGCAGCAGCACATCCCAGCTGGAGCCATCAGCAAAGATCATCCCCTTCCTGGCTGCACCTCCCTGGCCGAGGAGGACTCACCTCTACCTTGCCACTGCAGTGCAAGAAGCAATGTTAAAATTTAAAAAAACAGTAGGATCAAGTATTTCCAGGATTCCCACGGATTTTTGAGGCTGCTCACTGATTTTGAGGCTTCCTCTTTAAATCCACCTCAGTGCGACTCAGAGAGGGGTTCAGTTTCTTCCTCTAAAGAAGAAGAACGTAGGGATGCATGAAGGGAGAGCTGAGCTGGCCCTGGTCTGCAGACAGCTCTGCTGCTCCAGCCCCAGGGCCAGGGGTTGCTGGAGCAGGTGAAAAGCCAGAGCTTGCATCACGCTCATGGTAAGGTGTGAGGGAGGGATGAAGAGAAGCACCTCTGGAAAGGCATCTGGCACCAAGCAGGACCTCTGCCACAGTCTTCAAAAAAAAAAACCAAACCAACAAACCAAACAAAAAACATACCTGGAAAGATTCTCACCTCGGCTAGATGTATCCAGGAGCTGATCCACTGCAGGGAGCACAGGAATGGGAGGAAGCACCTGTAAGTGGGCACGAGGCAGCCACTTGTGTTGCTGCAAATCAACAATTCCGTATTTCCCAATTCCTTATCCCCAACCACCTCAGCACACACGAGTACGCTCCAGCTCCATCCAGCCCCACGGCACCTCCAGGGAGCTGCAGTCCAGCCACACCAGGAGCCATCTCTGGAGGGATGGAGAGCCAGACATTGGGCATCACTCCGTCCTGGATAAAGCCTCCCTGCAGCCTTTCCAGAGCATTCTCAGTGATGGGGAATCCCAGCTCCTGGGAGAGGCCAGGTCTCCACTGGTGCTGATCCCTGGGCCTTTCTGGCAGTGCAAACATCAGCGTGCAAGGGGTGCGAGACACAAACACACCACCTGCTCCCAACAGCTAGAGGTTTTCCAGGGACAAAACACAAGCACAAGCACAAAGGGACACTGGAGTTTTTGGCTGGTTTTTATTTCTTTTTTTCCTAAAGCAAGGTGCTGTGTAATATGAAATGCTCTTCCCAAGGGCTGCCAGAACCACGCACGGGCACGGACCTGCATTTAATTTCCCGGGGAGGTTTTACAATCCCTTTCCCAACTCCCTCACCAGCTTTGTTTTCCTACACATCGCCCCTTATCTGCGCCCGGCTGCCGCAGAGCGACTCCGGGATGCAGAGACGCGGCTGTTCCTCTCCGCTCCGTGGTTGCCAACCACAGGGAAGGACATCCTTCCCCATTTCACAGCTCCGGAGCCGTGTAACCACAACCGCCTTCCCGGCGGCGATAGCGGCCGGCGGGAGCCGCGGCAGCGGGAGGATTTCCCCAGATGCAGATGTTCATCCCCGCCGCCCACACCGTGGTTTCGCGGGGACAACCTGGGGGACCCGATAAAGCAGCCGGGTCCGAAGGATTTATGAGGCTCCTGCTCCTATATCGACGGGAAGGGGAGGTTTAGGGGGTACAAGGCGAGCTGGAAATGGCGTGGAAAAGTTATCACCAGGGTTTGTCCACAGGCTTTATATTGTTGTGATATTTATCCTTCAACTTCCCACAAAGTTAGCGTTGGAAATGACGAGTGAAAGTCTCGTCACTCCACAGCCAAGTGAGTTTTTGGCTACAAGATGCTCCAGGTGCTCCCATGAGGATTCAGGAGGAGGTGGGGGAAAAACACTACTAAAACACCTCTTTTTATAGATCTGTGGATCAGGGTATGCGCTGCTCTGTCAAAAAAGGTTGGTCTGTTGTTGTTTTTTGGGGGTTTTTGATGGGTGCTTAATACTCTGTGCAACAAGTGCTGAGCCCCCTCAGTGTGCCTGGCCAGCAAAGCCCCATAAATATTCCCAGGCTAACTAACCCACGGTCCCCTACAGCTGCCCAGATGGACCACTAGCCCTGCTGGCTGCTGAATTTATGATTCTTAAACAAAATAAAAGGGTAAACAAGATTTCTTTTCCTTTTTTTTTTTTTTTAAATTCCCTCAAAGCACAGAGTCTTTTACTCGGGGCCCAGCCAGCCCAGTGCCTGACACAAGCATCACCCACCACTCTTTTATGGTCTTTGCTGGCTGGGGGCACCCGTGCTGCTTTGAAAGGCAGCAATATTCCTTTTAAACAGAGCTTTGGAAACAAGTATTTGATTGTCAGAAGGAGGATAAGGAGGCAGCCTTGGGAGGAGAAACAAGTTTCAAAGCACGGCAGAGACCTTGTCCAAGCTCAGCCTTCGGGATGCAGATGGAGACCAGGGTTTTCCTCAACAGAGGAAAGACCCTGTTATTTCATGCCCTGAACCCCAGGCAGCAGCTGAGGTGGGAGAACAGAGCCTGACCCCAAAGTCAAGCTGCAGGGCCCCCATCCCATCCCCGTTTCATGCCCACAATTGGAGAGATGCTCTCCAATGCCACAAAATAAATAAAGTCCCCGGGTTTCAAATGAACGTATTTACCTGGTCTCGCTATTTTACTCAGCCCGTGACCTCTGCACATTACATAGGAGAGCAGTACAATGCCCCTCTGAAAAGCAATCTTCCAGGGTAGGGCTTTTTGTTTTGTTTTCTACGTTTGAAAAGACAATTCCAGGCTCCGGATGGCTCCGGTTTGCAGGCAGCTGAACCGGCCCTTTTGTCTTTAAGGATGTGAAACGAGGGTACCACATTTTCTGTGCTTTTTTTGAACGAGTCCTGACCTTTCAACCCTAGAGCTGGATGGAGAGTGGGCCCGGCATTCGGAGGCTCTCTTTTTTATTTGTCCCAGCTGTCCCCACCTTGCACGTCAAGTCCTTCTCCTGGCTCGAGACTTTAACCTCCAGCATGTGACAAACAGCAAGGACAGAGCCAAGGGCAGCAATTACACCATCTTCCAACTTCAGAGGGGAGGAAAAGAATAAAATAACCGAAAAAGGCCCCAGGAAACAAGACGTGGCCAGGAAAACCAAACTCAGCAGATAAGGTTAAGCCTCAAATCACTCCCACTGTGAAGAAGTGCCACAAGCAAAGCACCCAAAAGTCTCGTGGTCCCTTTGCCACGGAATGTTTTCTGTAACCAACAGCGCTGTTGGCAACATCATGGCAGCCCAGAAGGAGATGCAACACCGAGGGCAGGGAGCTGGGTGTCCTGAAAATCCCAAGCACAACACAGATGGGGCATCAACCCAGAGCTTGTCCTCGACCCACAGGGCACCAGTGCCAGAGCGGAGATGCACAGGGACCCAGCCAGCTGCTCTGGAGACGAAACACTTCAAACACACCCCAGGGCAGGTTCTGACCCTGTTTTACACCACTGAGACCCCACTGCAATGCTGCTGGCTTTAACCAGGGGCTCCCCATCCGAACCCAGTGTGAACACATCCTCTCCTGCCCCCCGATCAGCACCAGCTCCTTCCTCCCGCACCCAAACCGTCCTCAACTCTGCCTTCAGCTGCTCCTTCATGGCCTGACTTACTTTCTTCTTTTTCATTTTAAGTACACAGCACAAAAAACCACACACAGGCCAACTTCAGAGATATTCCCACTAGAAAAATTAAATACTCATAATGCTTTTTTAAAGTGAATTGGGCCCCTTAATTTGCATCTTATAATAAGGATGTTATCGTACTGGTTTATGGCTCAGCTCTTTAGTTTCTATCTCTCAGGGGCTAGATTTCCCCTCATGAGTTCAATAGATGTCTGTGAACTAATGTAATTTTTTAAAAGGCTTTTCTTCTGTATTAACATTACAACCTTTATGAGTTAAAGGTTTTCCTTGCCGGAGCGTGGGGTGTGTTGGAATTCCAGAGCCAGGCTCCGTACTTTTCAGAGAGGATGCTGCAGCCTGGGGTTAATCCTGGGCAGAGAGTGGGAACCTTCCTCACCTCCCCACACCGAGCCCAGCTCTCCAGTGTGCTCCAGCTCTTACATTTAGCTTAATTATAAAACATTGTCACTCGAATATTAAAATAATGTTTAATACACAGAAGGGAATAAGCCAGTCCAGAAAAATGCATAATTTCCCTGCACCTGCCCTGCTCCTCGCATGCAATGAGCTCTGTTCTCTTCCTCCCTCTCTCCTGACTGCCTCCCACAGCAATGCTGGGAATACACTTCCGAGAGCTTTTAGAAAGCATTTAAAAGCCAGGGGGGCTGCCCCCATCTCTGCACCTTCCAGCAGCGCCCATCCTCTGATGCCCTCGCCCTCGGGAGGCGGAGCAAGGCCAGGGTGGGATCTGTCCTCCTGGGGCCTTCCAGCCCCACAGCTGAGCAGCAGCACCCGGGTCTTCAGGAGAGGAAAAACAGCAACAACTTGCCTAAATCCCAGAGGACGTTTTTAAACTTGCCCGAATTAGGGCCCAGGGGCGGATGCTCGGCGTTCCCAAACAGCCGGGCTCCGAAAGTGCTCAAACACGCCACGAGCAGGAGCGATGTCGAAAACGCCAGCCCCTGCTTTAATGTACCCTGGGATCATTCATCACCTCCACACCTTATTTTATATTGCCAGGCTCTGCTTTAAATAAGCTTTTTTTTTTCTTTCCCCTCCCCTTTAATCACTACAGCTGCAGAAGGTGCTGTCTCTTCAGCAGGGGAGAGAGAGAAGAGGAAAAAAGCCTAAGAAAAACAGCTAAAGGGGGATTTTAGGCAAGAAAAAAAGCCAGCGGGAGCAGCCACATGCAGAGCAGCTCCCAAAGGGATGTTCCTCCCCCAAGCCTCCAAATGGAAAAGTCAAAGCCCAGGGGAGCGTGCCAGGCAGGCAGCAGGGAAAAGGTCTGTTGGAAGGAGACCATAAAAAATTAGTTTTATCCATGGTGGAATCGGGGTTGCAGGGACCCCACTGCCCACCAACAAGGGGTTTCATGGACACAAGCCATGGAGCAAGGGCTGCCAGAGGACACCCTCAGCCCGCAGGGAAAGGGGACAGAAGTGCCACAGCCACCGGGCTCTGCTCGCTGATGTAGAGCTGCAGGAGGAGGTCAGGGAAAGGACAGACACTCAAAGAGAAAAAAGGTTTATTTAGGGCTCCATCCCCTGCTCCCTCCCTGCCCAGGGTGTCCCGGGTTTCCAAGGGCAGGGCTATGTAAATAGTGGTCTGGCACCCCTGTTGGCACCACGAGCTCTGATACAGATACTCAGGAAGCAAATTCGAAGCCCCAGTTTCTGCTGCCTGCAGGTGTCTGTCACGGGAGGCCCCGGGCCACCACCACTTTCCCCCAACCTCTCGTGCACAGATCCAGAGAGACCTGAGGGAAAGGGTTAAGCAGCCTGTGGATGCTCCACCTGTGCACTCACCACCTGGAGCAGCCGCGCTCACAACTGGGAACCATTAAAGGTTTAGCGTGAGCTGGTGCAGCTGGTGGAGCTTTTGGCTGCGGGCTCTTTGATGCACTGGGCTTGGCAAGCTCTGGGCATCGTCTGCCAGACCACAGGGACGACCCAAGGCCACTCCTCTGTCAAGGGGACCCTGCCACTGGGGTCAGCCCCTCATCAGCTCTGTGGGGTTGGGCAGGGGCCTTACTGTTCCGTCTAAACCTCCTCACTGAGAAAAAACTCCTGCCCGAGCCTTTGGGAGGGGTTAAGCCGAGCCACAGCGTGCTGGGGGAGGAGGGGAGGTCCAAAGGTACCACCTTCTTGATGCCATTTAAATTGGGATGTTGTAAAACGTGAAAATAACTTGAAAGGCAGTAGCCCCATTTTATTAATAGCAAGTATTTATTAGCCTCCTTGATTTACAGTACGTTTCTGAAAGTCATCAGTCCATCACATTCTTCAGCACAGGGGCTGAGGTGTTTTTCTTGGTCAACACAATATGGAATATAGATCCGAATATGAGAAGCCAAATACAACCTTCATTTTGCATGCACATATCCCACCGACGGGAGGCCCGTAAATGAGTCCTGTATAGCCCTTAGACACATGCAGACATTGGGGGAGAGGTGGGAGCTTCTGTACATCACCACTGGAAACCCGGAGGGTCATGGAAGTCGCCAGGGAAGAGCCGTCAGGGCTGGACCAACCTCGGAAAGCGTCGCGGCGCACACACCCCGGCCACCAGAAAGAGGCGGGAATCCACCTCTGGTCTGGGTTTTGCTGGGAGAAACCACCTGCCCATCCATCCCCCTCACTGCAGGATCCGATGCTCACACAGCACAGGCACCTCCACCCACCTGTCACCATCCCCAGCCCCAGATTTTCCCCCTCCTCCCGCCCTCACAGTGGGGTTTTGCCTGCCCAGCCCGCGGCACTCTGCCCACGGCCGCAGAGCCGCAGCCCAGCCGGCATTCCCTGGGATCACACCGTGCTCATTACGGGAGGCCAGGCGAAATTAAATTGGGGCCCACTTGTTCTGCCATCTGAACTTCATCACTGCTAAAGACGCAATAAAAGTAATAGCAACAACGAACAAGCCTCTACCAGATGTGTAACTCTATCCAGTGAGATTAAGGAGTAAGGGCCGTATTTGGGTTTTAGGGGTTTTTATTTTGTTGCTGTTCTGCCCCCTGCAAGTCCATCTTTCCTTGGCAATAATTGATTACTTGGACCCCTGTAGAAGATGAATGCTAAGAGGGTGATTTTTGGGGGGAGAGAATTGGGATGGAGGGGCAACAATATTTGACTTGTAGCAGATACGACACACAACTGAATGACGCCTGAAATGGGGAAACTGGGTGGGAGGAGAAGCAGAGAGTAAGAAAAGAAGCAAATGAGGCACCGCTCTCATTTTTGGGGGTTGGGGGGTTCAGCCCACTCCTCAATAAGACTTTATAGTGGGGTCAGGTGAAACACTACAGCAGAGCCCTGGAACAGCAGTGATGTTTAGCTGGTCCTCCTCCTCAGTGCCAAAAATCCACAGGTAAAGGCTCACCCCAAGTCTCACCAGCACCCAGGCACCTCAAACACGCACAAGAAGGGAGATGCAAACCCAAAGCAAAGGCTAAGGATGGTAAAATAATGTCCAGCAGCCCAGGGAGGATGGAGCTTCCCTCCACCTTCCCCCAGAGTCCGCGCTGCCAGCCACCAACACCACGATGCTCCCCAGATGGATGCTGCCGCTGGTCCCACCATCACTTGGTGGGACCCAGCACAAAGCTGGGGTTGAAACGAAACACACAGAATTTGGCAGTTTTGCTTGGAAACTCGTTCACAAAGTCTATTTTCAGATCCCTTCTGAGGAGAGATCTTACATCTCATAAAAGTCCACAGCCCAGATGCATCACGAACCCAAAATTTACATTATTTTGAAAGCAAAATTTAAGCTAGACTTCACAAAAGGCTTGACCTTTGCTGCATTTTAGTGTCAGGAAAAGAAGTGTGCTTAGAAATCAAACACAGTATAGTCAGATCATCTCCAAGTCTGAAAGCAGCTTTTTAAACCCAAAATCTCAAAGCTAAGCCAGGTGATTCCCAGGAATCTTGTTCATCTCAACCCCTGGGACTGGGAGGGAGAACATTTATCTTTTCTTTATTAACCACTCCAAAACTTTAGGAGCTTTGTTTTTTCAATAAAGACCAACCATACTTAATTTCCAATTTGGATGTGCAGACCAGCACCTGGAAAATATGCTAAAATGCAAAACCCCTGGGAAGATTGCCCCTCTTGCACCAAAACCACAGCAACCTCCAGCTTTGAGGCTAACAGGTTCCCAGCCCTCCCCTCACAGGAAACCTCGGACCCTCACCAGTTGGCAGAAACTCATTAAGCTGCTGGTGATCCCAAGCACAGACACAGCAAAGGGACTCAGCAAAGTTCTGGTCAGACAAAAAGAGGACCCTAATGACACCCTTAATTAAAGCACACAGCCCCTTTAGGTCACCCGGGGCAGTGGAAACCCTTTGGAATCTCCACCAGGCTGTCCTGGTGCTCTGCAAGGGCCACAACAGAGCCTGGAGCAGGAGCAGGGCTGGCAGCCAGGGAGAGGAGCCCCATGGATTACAAGGGGCTCAGCACAGACATTGCACCTGTGTGCAACTTTAAGGCAACACCAGTTCTGAAGAAGTTTCAAAGTCCTAAGACTGGGGGAGAGAGTTTAACAACTGTATTAAAAAATAGATATTTTAAAGACTACTTCACTTCATCTTCAGCACCTCAGGTATCACTTCTGTGCTTGGCAGAACGCATTCAGCCATTCCCCCTTTGTTATTTACTGCTTTTCCTGGGAGAAACCCCCGCCCTCACGCTGCCTGCTGAAGGAGAGACAGGCCACAGCCAGAGAAAGCAGATCGCATCACACTTGTTCCACCAGGCAGAGCAGCAAAAGCTTAACCAGCTACGCCAGAAGACGTCCATGAACTGTGTTTGGCCTGCGCTCACACAAAGCAAGGGTCAGACACACCCAGAAGGAGCCAGCTCACTGAAACCCCTAATAAAGCAGCTTCCCAGCTGCCCTGGGCCATGCCTGCAGTAGATATGGACCAGGTGAGTCCAGATTCGCAGTCTAGAGAAATGAGCAGAGCAACCCCTTTGCAGTAAATAACTCAGTTAGCCCTGATCTGACCCAGCTGCCTGGAGCAGAGATCCCCGGGGCAGGAGCGGGTGTCTAACTTCCCCACCACTGGCGCGCTCACAATCAATCGGGTGCTTAATCCAACAGGATTCACCCTTCCAAGGCTCAAAAACCCCTTAGGAGCAGACACAGAGGTGTCAGCAGAGGCTGGGATAGGAAGAACCTTTAAAAACATCCCCTAATGATAAAAAAAGCTGAAGCTGTGCGTAGACTTTTGGGTAGTTTGCCCTCAAAGACCAAATCACCTTAGAAGCAGCACCAAGCACCTGTGCACCAAGTCCTCCAAGCTCCCAGTGTGGCACCCCTTGGAGATGCTCCTGCTGCCCACCCCAGCCAAATTTTAAGGTACCAAAAGTGTCTGTGCTTGTGCTGTGCCCAGGCCACCACAAGAACCACAGCCCGGGGTTTTAAAGAACAGAAGAGCAACCACCGCTCGTGGAAAAGGCAACATCGTTTTCCCTACGGCCGTTTCACCAGGAGAGAGTCACCCCAAGAGAGCGTCTCGCTCAGATTGTAAGGAAGGAGATGAATAAAACAGAAGTGAGAGTGCAGTTAATACACAAAGTCAATAAATCCATTGTCCCTTTCCCCACGACTCGGCTCCATCCCGCTGATCCCGGCAGCCCGACATGGCCAGCCAGCCACTCCACTCGCTACCCAGCTGGCTTCTTTCACCAAATAAGGTCCATTCCCACTCGTCAGCACAGGCATGAGCAGCTATAGCCTATAAATCCCATCAGAGACAGCACAAAGCTCACACATAACCCATCTTCTGTTCGGCAAAGCGCCTGGGCCCCGAACCAGGAGACTCCTTGGGTGGGTGCAAGGGACAAGCGTCACTGGCAAGCAGGAAAGCTCGTGCCCCCAGTGCAAAGCCTGGGAAACACTGGGACAACAACCTGACAGCAGCTCCCCCAGCTCAGGGCAGGGCTCCGCATCCCCTGGTCTGACAGCATCTCCACAGCACCACTACCGCTCCTCCCGACACCTGCGCTGGCCTCACTTCTCCTCGCACGGCCACGAGCGGACGTCACGGACCCCAGCAGCCCCAAAGTACATAGCTTAACAGCAGAAATGCAACACGACAGCCGGCGTTCAGCACGGAGCGGCGGGCCATGCAGGAGAGCTGGGAGAGCCCCCCCTTTCAGCATCACCAAAGGCCAGAGGGGGCTCGGCACTGCGCAGGGTGCCCAGCCCCAAGCCCGACTCCTGGCCTAGCTCTGTCCGCCGGGGCCGGGCAGCCCCTGGTGCCAACACCATCCCCAGTGAAAACTCAGCACTTGCTTTTCTGCAGCCGGTACGGGAACACAAAGTCACACCAGCCGTCTGGCCCTTGTTAGCATTAAAAATTAAAGACAGAGCAAACAAAACCTAAAGCTCCAACATTTATTATGGCAATTTCCCACCCACCCACAGACCTACACTGTGTTTTGCTTTATTTTTAATTCATCACATCAGATGTGCCTCCCGAGGAATGGCACGTTGCGGGGATAACCAACAGGCTGGGTTGTCCACAAGAGCAAGACAGTCTTTTCCATGGGGAAAGGAGCCAGTCGAAGCCATCATTAAGCCCTTGACCTTGGTGGGTGGGTTTTTTTCGCTTGTTTGTTTTTAGAAAATGAAAAAAGAAACAAATGAACAAAAAAAAACCCCCCAAAAAACCAAAAAACCAACCCCAAAGAAGTGTTGTACTCTATTACAAAATATAAATACGATAGTCTTGCAGGCAGGAGGAGCCCGGGGAGCGCTGCCTTCAGCGGGTGACTCCTCAGGCTCTCCCGGGGATGCGGCGAGCCAGCAGGACAGAGGCCACCTCCGGACGCCGAGACGCCGCCGGCTGCTCGCCCCAGCTTCACCTCCTTTCAGAATTTAAGTGCTCTTGAACTTCCATCCGAAAACTGCCAGACATCCGGGGCTCCCTGGGCGCTGCGCCAGCTGGGGGGGTACGCCGAACCTACAGAGAGCATGGGGACAGAGGAGAGAACAGGTGTGACATGGCCCATGGTGTGAGTCATTCCCTTATCCTACTTTTCTTTTTGTCTCTAACAACTAGGACACCCAGTGCCACAGAGGGATATGGCAGGACAGAGCCCTTCCTCTCTCAGGCCACGCTCTCGCGTCCGGCATCCTCGGCACCACACAGGAACCACAGGGATCATTTAGGAAGAAAAGCCTCTGGATTTTACTGGGCAAGGACCAAGCCCGCCTGTCTTGCAAACCTCCTCCTACTCTTTCCCAAACCCTCATGGGCTTCCCCCAGGTGCTGAAGGCCCTCCTAAAGCCATCAGTACTGTTAACACGGCACACGGCGGGTGGTTCCCGGAGGGCTTTTCCCAACTCCCGGCACTCCCGGCACGGTGAGTATCGCGCGGCACGGAAGCGCGCGTCACGGCAGCAGAGCTCAAGCTGCACAGCCCCAGCCCACGCCCAGCAAAGCCATCGACTCCAGCAGCACGGGATGGGACACTGGGACAGCAATCATTCCCTGCTCCGAGCCCCTGCTCCAGGTCGATCACCCAGCACCGCACTACCCATGCGACAGGCTAAGGGCTACTCTGGTGGCAAGGCTGGCACATCATCAGCACACCCCTCAAAATCCACCTCGGCAGCCCAACGGGGAGCTGGTTTCCGTGGAATTTACTTCATTAATACTTGAAAGAATGGTTAAAGGGCTACTACACGTGAGCTGCCATCAGGGCTTAGTAGCCAGCTCCTTCCTAGGCCAGATCTTCAGTGGGTGTTAACTGGAGTGTTAACTCTGAAGTGTAGAGCACCACACCCGACTTCCCTCCAGGGAGGGCTTGTTGCTGCTCCCGCCTGAGCCCAACAGTTTCCAGGTTAATGCTAAAGTTGGCTGAGACTTCCAAGGCAGCCAAGACCAGCACAGCCATCCCAGCCACAAGCACACGACCACTGCAAAGCTTAAGTCCTAGCAAGGAGCACAAAACCTTGGGGTTCCCCCACACCTCCTGCCCCTCCTGCATCCCTGTGGCTCATTGGAAACCAGCAGCCGAGCATCTGGGCTCAAGGAGCAGCATCTCTTCAGCAGCTCTGGCAAAGAGCCCTACGGGCAGTATCACTCTCTCCTAGTCAATACTACAATTTGTCCATGCATCCGCCAAAAGTGGGTTTCAACCTTTATTGGAGGAAAAAAGAGAAGGAGGGATCTAAAAGAGCAGCTGGTATCTCTTTTCTGTTTGGTACAAGCTCTGCACTTAGATAAACCCCAAAACTGTATCTCATCAGATACGCCACAGCCTCCTGAATGTCAAGCAAAGACATGGTATCACTTATTCCCATATTATCTCAGCCCTTGGAAACATAATAAATATGAAACATCTGTAGTCTAAAATCTGCGTACTGTTTCAGCGCCTTCATTACATTAATCATTCAATTTGGAGGAGATTAGACACGAAAGGGTCTGTGCCATAAAACCATGTTCCTCCTCAAAAGTTGACGGGGCTTGAGATTTTAACAATAGAGACGCTGTTACCCAAATATCACTTATTCCTAGAGACACCTTTTTGCACAGAAACAGGGAAGTTTCCAGGGAGCGCAGGTCACGGGTGCACGGGATGCCAAAGCAGCTCGAGAGCACACGGTGGGGCCGGGGACAGCCATGCCCCAACCCAACCAACGTCAGTGGGTTCACCACACCATTAACTCATTGCCCCTGGCAGAAAAACACCACGTTTGTGAACATCTGCTTTGGTGTCGGGGTGACAGCTCCTTGCCATTCCCAAGCTACACTCTTGCCAGCCGGTGTTCAGACAATTCCTCCTACAGCAGGGGCTGCTTCTCCCGCAGCTCCTTCCTCCAAACCACCGCCCCTGCCCTGGGTGCCACGCGGCGCCCGCTGGGCTCGTTCAGCTCTGGGAAACCTGGAAAATTTAGCTTTGGGAAACCTGCGAATCACACGCATCACTGTGCCACTTAATAAAGAAGTCAATTGTTTGCTTTCCACTGGTTAATCTTGTAGCAGCACAGGTCTGCCTAGTGATCCCTGTATATGGATATATGCAGATGCCCGTCTAGATGCTTTTATATACGGTTATTCCCTAAGTAAAATACAGCACAGGGAAAGGCAGTGGGACGACGACCACCTTGGGACCCCCACAGGGTACAGCGCCCGCGCTGAAAGACAGCCAGGCTACGCTCAACCCCGGGCACAGCTAACCCCAGTCCTCTAGAACTAAACACCTCCAGCATGGTGCCAACAACCAGCAGTAAAAAACGGGACAGGGAGGGAGAGACCGGACTCCGTACAGGTATTTCATGGCATGGGATCAAAAGATGCGTCATCAAGGCAGGTGCAAAGCACATCCCTGTGGACACCGGCCCTCCAGGGAACAGCCAGTGTCCGTGCCTGTCACCTTGAGCTCCTCACGCAGGGGCTGGACTCTGCCTGCCCTACGCTGTGCTAGGGGTCCCTCTGGCACAACTCCAGCTCCAGCCAGTGGGTACCAGCCTGCTGAAGGGGAGCGCAGCTCGGGGGCACTGTCGGCACCTTTCCAGCCCTCCCGCACTCTCATCCCACTAGCCCAGACAACAAAATCTTCATTCCCCCTCTTCCAGGATTAAAATGGAGCTTTACTACATTCTTGTCAAATCTCTCTTAGAAAATGAATGGTATTTTTCCTTTAGATAGGTATTTCTGTCTTTTTTTAAAATTCCAAACCTCCCCTTCAGAAGGCGCCGGGCAAAATACAGGCAACAAACGATGCCATCACAAGAAGACGACAGAACAACTGGAAGGTCTTACAGAAATCAAAAAAAGGAAAAGAAAAAAAAAAGTATTAAATCCATTACACTAGGAACAGCAAGAGACAATATCACAGCGGTACGTGCTTTAATAAAGTAAAGAGATGCTGCAACATGCAGTATTTGTCAAACTGACAACATATACAGACCCCTAAGGGGGGGACGGGGGGACCTGAACTCCGGATTTTATAGACAATGCACAGAAACCTGCAATTCCCACCAAAAAAGTATCAAAGCCCGGGGAGAAAAGAGGGGAGCTCCCAGCTCCAGGCGGGAGCGGGGCTGGGAGCTTTGGGCTGGGGTCAGTGCGATCCCGGAGCCGCGGCAGGAGACCTCGGCCCCCCGAGAGAAATCAGCTCCTGCCCATGCGCCCGCATGCGCCAGTGGCTGATTTCACCCCCCCGTCCCCAAAAGCAGCCGGGGATGGGGGAGTCCTGGGGGGCTGCAGAGCTGCTGGTTTGCTCACCTCTTCTGCCACAGATTTGCCAAACGGGGAGGGAATTCCCTGCTGCGGACCGAGTGACGGCCGGGGGTGCCGCAGGCTATCGCGGTGAGGGGGTCACAGCTCAGTCCTGATCTAGAGGGGGGAAAAATCCCAAAGCTACAGGTCCAGACTGCAAACACTTTCCACTGGCCGGAAAGTGAACTCCTTAGCCCAAAAATCCTCTTCCTGGGCAAGAGGGGGCTTATTTAAGGCCAAGCTGGGTGGCGGGCGCTCCCTGGGCACCGGAGCCCCCCAAAACGCCCCTGTGCGGGACCTTCCCCTACAGCCTGCTGCTGGTAGCCACCTACAGCGTGTGTCAAATGAGGACACCAGAAGCTGACACTGTGTACTTTAAGGTTTTTTTTTTATTTTTTCAATAAAGGGACAAAATGGGTGTATGAACAGGATAATGCAGACAACTGCCAAAAAAACACAGACAGTGGTTTTTCCAATAGAACTTAACAAAGACCAGAAACAAATACAATAAAAAGCCAGGTTGTAATGACCTTTGGTCATCCAAATAATAAAAAAAAAAAAAAAAAAAAATAAAAAAAAAATTAAAAAAAAAATCCCCCCCAAAAAAAACCCCAAAGAAAAATAAAAGATCAAATTAAGTGCCTCTGTTTTGAACAGAGCACATAAGCAATAATAAATAGTGACTCCCATAGTAAAAGATAAAATTTCAAGTTACGACAAACAGCTTTCATTACAGGAATAGAAAAGGCCAATAACAAAATATTCTGCATTGCCATTTACAAAAAAGTATTGACTCAAGCGGGCTTTCTCTTTAATATGCTTTGCATATGAAATTCTTTCCAATCTAAATATAAAGCACCATTTAGTTTTTGGCAATGAAAAAAACTGCAAAACGGTTTTTTCTTTCTTTTTTTTTTTTTTCTTTTTTTTTTTTTAT
>VZRQ01010151.1:19405-62233 GCA_013397975.1 Machaerirhynchus nigripectus | reverse complement strand
TGGGGAGGGGGGGTACGAATATACCTCTATTCAGTTTTTATCTCGTTATTCAAGACTCGATCACTGTGCCATTTTTTCATGTGTTTCTCCAGGGTACTGTACACGCTAAAAGGCATCTTACAAATCTCGCATTTGTAAACGTCCTTTCCCACCTGCCCGTGTGTTTTCATGTGCCGGGTGAGCTTGCTACTCTGGGCGCAGGCGTAGTTGCAAAGCTCACACTTATACGGCCTCTCGCCCGTGTGGCTCCGTCTGTGGACGGTGAGATTACTACAGTTCTTGAAGACCTTCCCACAGTACTCACAAGTGTCGCTGCGTCTGCCCTCTTTTGAGCTGGGCCTGCCAGGGCCCGGGCCACTAATATGGGGGGTGCTCCCTCCGCTTCCCGTGCCGCTGCGGCCTGAGATCCCTCCGTCCAGCTCGCCCGGCGGCGTGGAGAAGCGCAGGCTGCCGTTCTCCGAGGAGTGCTCGGAGGAGGAGGCGAAGGGCGATTGTCGGGAGTCGCCGAAGCTGAGGAAGGGGTCCTTCAGCTGCCGGGAGGCAGCGTAGCCCGCCAGCCACTGGGAGTAAACGTTCTCGGTGTTGGGCATGGCGGCGGCCGGCAGGTCGAACTCCTTCTCCAGCTTGATGCGTTTGGAGAAGGGGCTCAGGGAGCTGGGGCTACCCAGCAGCAGCTTTTTGGACAGGCCTCCCGAGGCGGACTCCCCCGGGGAGCAGCCCCGGCCATTGACGGCCCCCTCGTCGATGCGGTCGGACTCGCCGGCCACCGAGTCTTCGTCGCAAGTGTCCCTGTGCACCTCGGGCTCGGGGAGGTGGCCCCGCTTGTGTTTCTCCCCCAGGACCTGATGGAAGGCCTCGCTGAAGTGCTGCATGGAGCTCAAGACCATGCCCTGCATGACGTCTGGCATCGACCGGCCCTCCTCGCCAGCCCGCGAGTTGTTCTCGTGGTGACGGGCCGCCTCCAGGCTCATCCCGAAGCCATAGTCCGGCCTGTCGCTCTCATTCAAGTCCTCCTCCTCTTCCTCATCCCCATTCTCAGGGATCATGTTGGGGTCGTTCTCGCTCTTGAACTTGGCCACCACGGACTTGAGGGCGCTGCTGGCGCTGCCCACCAGGTCGCTGGTGCCCGGCTCAGGGGAGCTGGCGGTGGAGAGCCCATCGTCTGACTTCACTGTCATGGGGGAGGACTTGTGCATGTGGGTCTTCATGTGGCGCTTCAGCTTGCTGGCCTGCGTGCAGGCGTGGTCGCAGAGGTTGCACTTGTAGGGCTTCTCCCCCGTGTGGCTCCGGCGGTGGACCACCAGGTTGCTCTGAAACTTGAAGGTCTTCCCGCAGAACTCGCAGGACTTGGACTTCATGGGGGGCTGGGAGGGAGGAGGAGCAGACTGCAGAGGAGGAAGGGGTGGCGTGGCCAGGAACGGGGGCTTGCTGCCGGGCTGGAAGGGCTGCAGCAACCTTTGCATAGGGCTGGGCCGGCTCGGGGACAAGGGTGGGCTGGAGGTGTTGCCGGCCAGCTCCCGCAGCCTCCGGGAGAAATCCATAGCGGGGGGCTCCATCGCCATGGGGTTCAGTCGCAGCACCCTGTCAAAGGCACTAGGGTGATGGGTGGCCAGAGCCATTTCTTCCGCACCCAGGCGCTCAATGCGATGCGGATCCAAATGGTGCCTCGGGGGAGGGCTAAAGAGGGGCGGCGTGGGTGGGAAACGCCCTTCTCCCAGCCCCGACGCCTCCCTCGAGACCGAGCCGGGTATTCTGAGCAGGTTAAAAGGGTTATTGTCTGCAATGTGAATCCCGTGGAGAGGTGGCTGGGAAGGGCACTCTGCACCTAGTCCTGTTGGGATACCAACCCGTGGCGTCAGGGGGCTGCCGTGCTCGCTTTCTAGGTAGATCCGTAAGCCGTGCGTGTTCTGTGCGTGCTGCAAGAGGAACCAGGCGCTGTTGAAAGGCTGTTTACAAGTCGTACACGTGTAGCTGCTGGGCTCGTCTTTACCTGCAAAATAACACAACAAGCAGCGTCAATCTCCGGCCGTCCAGCGGCAGGCGAGCGCTCGCATCCCCGCCTAACCTCCTCTCCTCCTCCGGGACACTCAGCTGGGAGCTGGGGAAGGGACATCTCAGTTGAGGGACATGCAGGGGACATGGATGGGAAGAGATAAGGGGCACAGTGGGGAGATCCAAACCCACGCCAAGCACACCCACCTCCTCCCACCATGCCCAGCTCTGCGTTCAAAACTGAACCACGGCGGGTAACCGTAGCATAAAACAAGCTAAGCAAAATAAGAGATGGTAACGTCCATCAATGCCAGCTCCAACTCAGCAGACTTTACGTTGCAAGAGGCTGCTAGCATTTACAGTGGGGGTAAATAAATATGTAAATAAATAAAAAAATAGATAAATGAATACAAAATAAATAAATCCCCTTCCGAAAAGCACTCCACACAGATCAGTTCAAAGCATCACAACTGCCAGCAAGCTGGGCATCAACACGTTTTTAGCCTCCTCCTTATTTTGAGACTAACAATGCGTACAAAATTAAGCATCAACTTCTGCTCCTTAGCAGGGATTCACCTCTGGGGCAAGGAAAAAAATAAAAAGGGAAGGGAAAAAAAATCGAGCATGGGACAGGGAAAGGGGAAGACAGAGAGAGCGGCAGCTCCGCCAGGGAAAGAGCTGGAGGGTGGCCAGGAGGCCTGGCCGAGCGCCCTGCCGGAGCCGCATTATTTCTCTCGCGCTGAAAAGAAGCTGAGGATGGTAAATGCCACTTTGGCAAGTAGCGAGCTAACTCTATTTCATGATAATTTATTTTTGGAGATAACATGGACATTATAAAAGAGCAACCAACTAATAAATAACTAAACAAAAAGCCAGCTAATAATGACAGCAGAAAGCAGCCCCTTCTAATATATGGCAAAACAAGGGGGATGAATAAGTTTTTGAGGGCCGCCCGTGAAGAAAGAGTGGCGTGAGATATGGCGAAGGTGAGGGTGCCTTTATTGATTACTGGGATTTTGCAAATAATTCACTTCCACCCCCCTATGGATGCTTTTTGCTAAATCATGGTAAACCGAAGCTGCAGCTGAGAGAAGGATATAAATTCATTTCCAGCCTTGTTCAGCAGCTCTCACAGAGCTGTTGTTTAGTGATATTTTAACAAATAAAAATAACATTGAGGTTTGCTGAGAGATAAACCAGGAGCCCTCCCAAGGGCATCAGCACTTGGGGTGGTACCGGCCTTCACCACATATTCCTGCCCTGACCCAACATTTGCATCCCAAGGAATCTGCTCCTTAGGCATCTCTCTTGGGTAAACAGTCTGCACTGAGAGTTGCTCCCATTAGGTTTCCCCTACTTGCCTAATACAAAGAAAATGAAAATCTAAAAAACCAAGTAAGGCAAATTAGGAAAGGGAACATCGCTTTATCTGCGCCCATCTTGTTTCCCATCTCACAGGGGAGGAGGGGAGGAAAAGCACCATGTGGCCATTTTCCTCCTCTATGATCCAGGGATACGAGACAGAACTAGGCATCTTTAATGTCCCTTCCAACCCAAACCATTCCATGATCCTATGAGATCCAGTGCTGGCTGTACTGCTCCATCCCAGCTTCCCTCCCTGCCTCCCAGCTCTGCTGCTATTCTACGTTTGGCCTGAGAAGCTGAATCAGGCAAGCAAAGAGCCTCAATCGTCTACAGCAGGCATTTAGCACTTTAATCACTTTAAAAGCCCTTGGAATAATATTTAACATTTCATCCTCAAGCCGGCGTTGGAATAAAATGCACTGTGGTGTTTAGTATGTGCCAGGCATGTGAGCACAGATAAATACTTAAATCTGCTGAAATTAGAGGGAAATTCAATTGGACTTTCACATTCCTATGCTCATTTGTGAGCTTGGGGGGCGGGGGGGGAATTTATCTTGCTTCACCATAATGAAGTGGAAGTTTTTAACACCACGGTAGGAGCTAACAACAAAACACTATCTCGCCTCTCTACCTTATAGATCAGGTCAGAGAAAATAGCATTTTATCTTATAATGAGGATACAACATCGAGCGTTTGCTACCGCATTTTAGTATTCCCATCAACTAGATATTCTAGATCATAAGGGCAGCTCGTGTAATCATAATGTCAATGAGAAGGGCTGTTACAACTGAGACTAAAGATTACATGGAAAAAGCTGCTTTGAAACTGGTAATTATTACCAGTCCACTAATAGCAAATGATGCATTACAGTTTCACCGTATAATCTGTATTTCACTCAGCTCCTGCCAGTGCGGCCTTATTATATTACAGTGTTCACAAATTCTAAATTCCTAAGCTACAGTCATCAATAAATGTGTTACTTGCCATAATTTGCAAAATTATTTTGTTCATAACATCTTTGACTATTATGAAGACTGGAATTGATTTCCTGCGTGGCAAAATTAGGGCTACATTGATTTAGTGGAGTGTAAAATGTAAGATTATTCTTCATGTGCTTGCTTGAAAAACAAGTTTTCAATTCACTGTCCGTGTTTGGTAATCAAGATAATAATTTACATTTAAAATCATGTTTATGTACAGAACTTTCCTAAACAACCCAACATTTTCAAGGGAGCAACGTAAAAGCAGGCAATAAAACAAAGGAGCGAAACAGTTAAAATCCACCAGCCATTTGTCTCCACCTCCTGCTCTGAAGAGACATAATTTCTAATTTGTCTATTAGTGCTTGATTAATTATGAAGGCTATTGACTGACCATATCACCACCTAGAGATACGTTCCAGTCTGATGCAGCCGTGCCAAACTGCAAAAATTATGGCACTAACCCACAGAAACAAGACGGGTCCTCAGACTGCCGCAGCAATCCCTGGGTGTGGAAGGGACTTGCCTTCCCTTGCTCCCAATCCCACCACCACCATGGGTTCTTTGGGACACCATTTGGGTCCCCTCAAGAGTCAGATGGGATTGCAGGACACAAAGGCCATACCCACAGATGTCTCCTAGCTGTGGGCCAGCCCCTGTCCACACAGCCTTCCCAGATAATGCATCTGGGCATGACCACAGGCAAGCAAGGTGGGTCTCACAGCAGGGAGATGCAGTAGCCAAGGACAGAGCTAGAGAAGGTCCCACAGGGCTCTTTGCGCCGCATCATCCACCAGGACAATGTGATGGGATATGTCATCCATTGTGATGCCACTGGGGCTTCCAGCTGATTTTCCAAGAGTGAGGAGCCACTGCTGAACCAACCCTCCTTGGCCATCAGCAGCAGGGCTCGAGCTCACATCCTGGTGCTGGAGCTCACATCCTTGGCTACTTCTCATTCAGGAATCTGAGGCTAAAAGGGACCCCAAACTCTCACCCTCTGACCTTCCCTGCAGGATGTGTCACTCTGTGACCAACACAGTGTCTTTCAGTAAAGCACGACCTCCTCCAGCCCCGCAAATTGTGGGGCAGAGCGCAAAATCCCAGTGAAATGTATTCAAACCAGTTCAGCAGACAGGGAGAGCACCCACTGCTTGCCACCACAGTCAGTTCCCACAGCTAATCACATTCACAGATGGGTACTGGGATACACCCAAACTTCTCCGGCTCTAATTTCTACCTGTTCTCTTTATATTGTGAGGGTTTTTGTGGTTGAAACGGACAAGCTCACCAAGGTGTTCTTCATGAAATCGAAGCACACAGTTATTTTTCCCTCCTGAGGCCACCCCTTCACTACTCAGGGACCAGCCTAGCCCTTCTCATCCTGGCATCATGCTGGGAAGGACCTGATTTTCCTCCCAGCCTCCCACAGAGCTGCTGCCTTCCCAGGTACTGCACCCAGCTCTGTAAGCACAGCCCCGATTCAACTGTTCCAGCCAAAGCCCACAGCAGGCTGGACCCAAAGTCTTCTTGACACACCCTTCTTCAGAGTCTTTCCAGACCCCATTAACCTGCCCCTCTTGCTCTGCACCCGCCTTTGCTTTAGCCACAATGCCAATGAACCAGAATTGCAGAGTAATTTCTAAATCACCGACAAAGCACTACCCACCACTGAGGCTCCCACCAGCACCTGCTGAGCTCTCCAGCTAAGCCCCCTCATTCCCAAATCTGCTGGCCAGCTCTGCTTCACCTGTGCTAGCTGTACCACGCAGTGCTTGGTCTTTCCATATGCAATGTCACAGCGCTGTGCAGTCTATTTCACCTACATTTATCAACCAAAGTCATCATCTAGAAGAATGAAATCAGGTTTATTTGACAAGATCCATATTCCATAAATCTAGGCTGAGTGGCACGAATTATATTTATATCCTTTAATTCTTTATCAATTGAATCTTATGTTGGTTCTTCCATTATTTTGCCCGGAAGACATAAGCAAAGTGTTGCCAACTCTCCCACGTTACCCTGACCAGCTCTTGACGGCATCTTCCCAGTTCCGAAGCTTTTTTAAAAAACAGCATTACATGTAAACCCTTTAGGGTTCCTTGGGTGCAACTTTTCAGGGCCTTTTTATTTAAAAATATTTCTCCCCATTGAAGGGGAAATATTTTTTCTCTCTCCTCGTATAAAACCCTCCCTGGCTACCAATGAGCTAGAAAAAAACCATCATCAGCCACCTATGATACAGAAACACAACATGGCTGCTCTACAGGTCTACAGCAGAAATATTTATCAAGAATTTCTACCTTACTGTTTCTTCCATTTATCCCTTCTCTTTTCTCCAGAATCCTGAGAAGCTCTCTCCCTCCTCCTCTACCCACTGGTGCCAGGCACAAGTTTTCCTCGGCATCTTCAGCTCCCCTGACCCGTTCTCTACCCACCCTGGTTTCTCACTGCGATTGATTGCTATCCATTTCCCATTTTTTTAATTGTCATATATTGATTTTTTAATATCTAATTGCTGTTCTCATCTCACCACTGAAGCGAATGAAGCGGGTTTTGGACTGGGGCCAAAGTTGCCCTCTCCTTCCTGGACAGCTCATCAACTCTTTACAAATAGCTTCCAATTACCATTCGCATTTTTGTGTGTACATTTTTCCTCCCAGTCAATTTTACTGCTCATTTTCCTCCTACCTGGGAAATTACCCCTGTAGGAGAATTACATGGGGATACCATGACCCAAATACAAACCTGGGGCCAAGATGACACCTGACTGGCCTCACCCAGTGAAGCATCAACCACCATTACACTTTTATTCCTTCTCTACATCCTGGATGGCAAGAGACCAGTGATGAGACAGCATTTCACTACAGCACAAATGTCCAGTGTTTCTCAAGTTATTGGCTCCTGCTTAAAAAAAAAGCAGCAGAACAGCTCTTGCCTGCCATGCCCCCAGAAGAAGTGCCTTAACCAGTGACACACGAGTGACAGATTTAGCTTCTGATCCGCAAAATGTTAACAAATGAGCGGGATGGATATTGGCATTTGAGTGCCTTTAAGGGCAGTTGGCACAATTACTCAGTAAAATATGAAGAGATGGCTGCTTTCAGCATTAAGGGGCTTTTTTTATATTAAGGAAAAGCTGGCGCTTCTGTGCTGTGCTCACAGATACACCCGGCGCGCTCTGAGTCCGAGTCGGAGCAAGCCAACACCTCCAGGCACAATAGCGCTGGCTCCGAGCAAGAACCACAGCCATGTCCACAGCCACCAGCAGCAAAGCCAGACAAGATGCTGGGGAGAAGACCAGCTGGGAGGAGAAGCTGTCAGCTAGATGCCACTGCTGGGAGGGAAGAAAAAAAATTTTAAAAAAAAGCATTTCTGGAGCTAGACATGCAAGTTCAGGCACTGCCAAGTGAGTAATGGAATAATCTGCATGCGTGTGCCAATGTGCTTTGGAAGAGCTTCCTTAGTTTCTCAAAAGTCAGGGCTGGATCCAGGAAAGCTGCTCGCTGGACACAGCACATGCAACATCCTCTGGGTGCACCTAACCAGGCCCATGGCACAGGACGCTGTTTGGGGAAGGAGCCCCAGCTTAAGGAGCAGGATATTAAACACAAGGTGTGTTTTACCCCAGGGCACTGCACGGGCTGCGCACAAACACGGAGCATTAGAGACACCCCAGTTTTCCCAGTGTTTTCCCAAACAAACCGGCAGCATAAGCAGCGACTGCGCACGTGCCAATGGTGCTCGCAAGGATTTCATTCACAGCTGCAGATTTACTCCCTCAGAGAAATCCCCAAGCCAGAGAAATCTCCAAGCAGACCTGGATGTGGCCCTTGCTGCCTGGACGGCCCAGCCCTTGTTCTCGGCAGCATCCCTCCACAAACCAGCACCACAGGCCTTGGTGGCTTTGCCCCTGTGTTCTCCCTCACCTTCCCCAGAAACCTGCACGTGTAAGCAAAGCCACGGAGTCTTTACCAGGCTTCCTGCACCTACACGGCACATACACACCTTTCTCTATCAAACAGCAAAGACAGAAGTTAAAACTGACTCAAACACATGCAACCTGCAGGAAGCATCCCCCTCTCTTCTGCTCACCACTGAACAATCATGGGAGGCACAGCCTGAGCCAAACTCAGTAACTTCTTTATTCAGCTTTAATGTCAACTGACTGCTTGATTTTTGGACTGATAAATTCAGAGTTGTTATGGTATTTTAAAGGGGGGAAGAAAAAAAATTGAGTTAATTGTTACCACTTGTACTTGATTCAGTTCTCCATCTGGCTTGTCAAATATCTCTTTTTTTTTTTTTTTCTCTCCTCTCTCTCTCTTTTGGAAATCCATACTGTTGAAATTCCTTTCAACTGCAAACTAGTGAAGTGAAACAGTTGGGACACAGGAAGCATCGCAGGGCCGGGAGACAAGCGGGTCCTGCTCCATTCCTGCAGCAGCCACTTCTCCCTTGGTAAGGAAGAGCTGCTTTGGCGTGACTCACGTTTTCCTGGTAGCATCAGTTCCGGAGGGAGACTGTAACTGTCCAAACGTACTTGTTCCTTCTTGCACCAATTCCTCCTCCCGATCCTCCGGACTGCGAAAGGCGCGTGATTAACCTGGTCCATCATTAACTGGTCCTAAGTAGCTGTTGGCACTGGGAGCACCAGCACTGCCACTGCTGCTCTCATAGTAACTGCAATAATACTAAATAACAGCAGTGGCCGCATTTGTGTACAACAGGGTACTTCCTCTCTAACCTTTTCTCTTTATCATGAGAGGAACCACAATCAGAAACACTGAAAAAGGAAAATATCCCCAAAAATCTGAAGGAAGTGACGTAGTATTGCTTGTAAAACAGGAAATACCATTGCTCTGCTGACTTTGAAAATAAAATTCTGCAAACTGAGTCCATGCTGTTTATGCAAAGGCCTGGAGGAGGGTCTTGGGACCAGCTTAGTCATGAAAATGTCAAAAAATCTAGAAGAAATTTTGCTTTGCAGGACCCTCAACACTCCATCTGCCATCTTTACCTGATTTTCTTTACTATAACCTATTGATTGAAGGTATTCCTGAAATCGATATTCAATACTGAAATTGATATATCAATATTGATGTTTATATTCCTGAAAATCATTATTCTGCCTGCAAATACAGACTTCCTGAAATCATATTAATAAAACTGGGAAAACACTTTGCAAACCAACTATGAGTAATGCCATTTTTTCATTACACCTCCTTTTAAAAACCCTCTTTAAGGAAGAACCAGGCCAAAACATTAATGCCATGACTCAAACTTCAAAAAGAAACCCAAGCCCCAGCAATAATAAAACAGCAGCTGGCATTGCTTTGCCAGTCAAAGATTTAGACTGGAGTTAGGAACTCCAAGAATTCCCCATTTTCTCCCAAAGCCAAATTTTCATTGGGTTTTACAGCACTGCTCAAGTTTCCACAAAGCAGAAGTTTTTCTGGGCCTGAGGAAAGAGCGGGTGGGAAGGGGTGGGACATGGGAGACCAGTTCCTGCCTGCAGAAGAAATGGGTATTTCATGGGTAACCAGGTTGGCTGTAGCCTCAACATTACTCATTCTTCTAAGCAGAACCAAAGTCCATACACTTAGATTCCCACCCCAAAAGAAGATTTCATTAGCAACAAGCAACAAAACACACGGTTTGTCAGAGCCTCGACGGGGTGCTGGGGTCCCATGGCCTGACCTCAGCGTCTGTCACCATTTTCAAGGCGATGACGATTTGGCCACCACGAAAACCTGCTTCGAGCTCCAACTTGGCAAGTAAGGTATCAGCCTGCGACTGATTTTGTGCTTTTTTAAAACCTAAGGGGGGTGGGAAATCTGTCGTGCCTTGATTAGCGAGGAACAGAAGAAACCTGCCATGGGAAAACAATGCTGTGCTTGAAATTCAGTTCTGAGTGAGTTTTAGAAGAAACCCCTCAAGCAAAGACAACCTGATCACGTGCACATATGCACCCTATACATTAACACTACGGGGTGGATAAGGAGAGGTGATGCAGACCTCAGCACGACATGGGAAGCAACTCCAGTAACTACTCACACCAGTGGCGGGACCTAAAGGCTGAACTACACAGTGTTTTCAGCCCTGCAGGAGGAACTCTCCACTGATACCATCACACATCTCCAAAAACATCCTTAGTGAAGTAACCAACATCCCAGATGCCATCCCTGGCGGTGTTCAAGGCCACACCGGATGGGCACTGAGCAACCTGGTCTAGTGGAAGGTGATCCTGCCCATGGCAGATGGGTTGGAACTGGATGGTCTTTAAGGTGCCTTCAACCCAAACCATTCTGTTTCTGTGATGCACAATCTTCCCCACCTGCCTGTCCCTGACTGCCTCTCCCAAGCACAGCCATAGGGATTGTAAAGGATTCACACAGGAGTGGCATCACTGGAGTGACACCTGCTAAATCTGCTCCTCTGGACCTACCTGGCACCATGTGTGTGCCCTGCTGGAAGGTCCACCTGGACCCACCAAGGACCAAGTCTCATCTAAGCCCTGCCCCAAAAACAGTATCAAAGCCTTTCTACAGCCTCACCTGATTATCCAGCAAACGGTACCTGGCTCCAACAGTCCGTAATTATGCATTTACCCAGTGGCTGCTGGGGACAATCAAGTCAGTAATTCACTTTTTAAATGCAGTGTTGTAATTATACAGCTACAAACAGCTTCCAAATAATTTCATTCGCTCATACACCTATGTGATGAATTGTTTCCCTTTCTACCATTCTCTCCCTGCCCAGCAGCATCTAAAGGAAAGGCAGAGCACACTTCAGCAAGTTTCTTGCGAAGGAGAGGAAGGAGATGCTCTAGCACGACATCTCAGGTCACCGCCACTGGTGTGGGGCAGGGGCTGTTTCTCCCTGTTTGCATTGGGTTTTTCACACTGCTCATTCGTGCAGCCAGCACCTGGCACGGGTGAGGGTGACTCGTAGATGCTGCTCTGCAATGCACATCGTGCACTCAGTATCTCTTACACACAGAGACTCCCAGACTACGCCAGGACACTGCTTTCCTGGGAACACTGCTAATGCCTGCTGACCTGATTAGTGGTGCAGGACCTTGCTGGAGGACGCGGTGGTTCTGCTGCACAGGGCACTCCTGGAGAGATGACGTGTGCTTTGAAATGGCTGAGCCCATCCCAGGGAGAAAGTGGGGCTGGTACCTTCCCACTGCTGCTCACCAGCAGAGACACTGCTGCCAGAGCATTGCTGGGCCATCAAGTCCCCTCATCACCAATGGCCTTGCTTTATTTTTGCTGATTTTTCACATCTTAGTGTCTCTGTTTGATATGCCTGGCTCTGTAAAGCCACGTGCATTTAAACCATCACCTTGCAGAGATACAGTGGTCTCTGACAGCCCCTCCTGGCCCTTCTCATCAGCCAGGCACCACCAACGTCCTCTTCCCCAGCCCACGGCACCCAGCTCCCACCCACGCCTTGGGCAGGGTGTCGGTGCAGCCGAAAATCCCCAGCCCTCAGCCAAGTCAGTGGCTGAGGAACTCCTTGCAAGCCTTATTCCACCATCTCCTTCTCAAAACAGATCCTCTTCAGACTCTCCTCTTTCCCAGCCTTCTCCTTTGGCTTGCTTTCCTCTCACTTTCAAATTAATGGTATTTAGCCAGCAGCAAACCATCCTGACAAAGTGGGTCAGGGGAACTGCAGGTCCCCCCAAACAACACCTCTGCCTGCAAATCATCTGCCAGGAAGGCAAAGGTTTATTCTGTCCCTGAGCAAGTTCAATGTCACCACGGAGTTGCAAGCACAGCAAGTGCTGAACTAGATCCTACAACGTTTAGTTTCATAACTTGCACAAGCAAGTATTAGTAGAATCGATAAATTATATATATTTTTTTCCCCTCTCTGCTTTGCAAATAGGACCAAAAGGTGTCGTAAAGTTGTCCGGTCTTCTCCGGTTTATCCTGTCTCCTCTCCATCGTTGAGATATCCTTGAAGTTGAAAATGATATAATACTCCGAATATCTGGAGTTTGGAAGGATGTAAGACTTGCAAGAATTGCTACAGCTTTATTGCATTCTCGGGGCACAGAGAGTATTTACCACACATACATCAAGTCAAGGAATGCAAAAAGGGCACGCGGAAATTTGGCGCTCCAAGCTCAGGAGCTGAAACTCCCAGAAAGGCAGATAAAGAGTGACTTTCCTTATTTATAGATTTGCAGATGAAATCCAACAAAATCAGCCCTCCCCCCTCCAAAAAAAAAAAACCCCACCTCCCTCTTTTATGTCAGTAAGGCTGATTCAATTTCCAGGCTTGCAAGGTCTCCTCTCGCTGAGTATTACCCGACCCCAATAACACGCGCCGTTCCAAGGTTAAGATCCGTTTCCTTACAATAATGCAGAAAGCTGTTGTTTCAGTCGTGGCTGCAGAATTCAGCTTTGAAGGACAGGTTAGTACCACACTACATTTAACTGAATTCAGTTCATCTGATTATACAGTGCCTTGCTTTCTGGAATATGTAATCATCTCTTTCTGATGACATTTTAAATATCCAACTAGACAAATAATTGCAGCAATAATTGATAGCTGAGTCAAGCTGGAAGATTATTGATTGGCACAGTACCCACTGAAACAAATGTTCATCTTTCAAACATTACAGTGAAGATGCTTAAATCTAACTTTTGCTGATAAATGATAAAAATTTGATTTACTGATAAAACCACCGGAATAGAAGATGCACTTCAGGATTTGATTACCTGGGGAAATTTTTTCAAAGAAAAATTAGGCTGTGGGATTTATATTCTATTTCACGTGAATAACTGCCAAGATATGGATAAGCCGTTGGAACATAAACACACGCGGAGGAGTCTTTAAGAGTTGCTGATTAACTCTCTACCTTCCTGAATGGAATTTATCTGTTCCCAATCACTGTTTATGTGGGAGTTTATCCTGCTGCCTTCCCAAGGATGCATCCACGGGTCTCATTACCACCGGCAGGAGTTACGTGTCAGAAAAGATCCCCCGGTCATTTTCCCAGCAACCCGAAGCCCTCAGTTTAGACACAATTGTACACAATCTAACTCTGCTGTGAATGCAGCTCAAAGGAGGGTTCAATCTCATTGTCCATGGTGTGAATCAGGAGAACTGCCACCCAAATCTGTGGCACCACAGAACGGCAGCAAGAGGAAAGTCAAAACCAGGTGCATTTCCAAACTGGCTCCCTATCTTAAAGCTGAAATAAAACCACTTTTCAGCTGCTGTTACACAGGGCCTGCTTAAACATGGGTTTCCTTCTAATTATGAAATTTCAGACCCCGCAGCACTACCTATACATCGGGGGGGAGAGAAAGGGAATTTCTGAAACTTACTGATTAGAAAGCAGAGCGAGTGGCCATGGCAGAGAATCGCATGTGGGGAAAGGCAGGCAATGAGCTGCCTAGTTAGGGCAGAGGAGCTGTCGCAAGGCAGAAGCCTGAAATTAAGGAAGAGCGCCAGAATATTTGAGCAGGGAACAAAGAGCATAAATTCCAGAGTAAGAGATGAAAAATGCACTGAAACGTTTTGAAACGGAGCCATTAGGAGCTGATTGAGTCTCGGAGCTACTGTTAAAAATCAGCCGCTTGTTAGACGCGGCGATCAGCTGAGCCCTGACACTTAAGGCGTACGAGGGGGCTTGTCGAGTGGCTTCGCTCTAATTTAGAGATCCTCAGTTAATTAGAAAGCCCTCAGATTTTCTGCAAATGCAGGTCGCTATCGACAGCTCCTGCTTTTGATGCTTTCCGGGTGACAGTTGCCAGACTGACCTTTGCGGCGCTGGCAGGGCTGCCCAGACCCTCGCCATGCCGGGGAATTCAATCACGGCCGCCAGCGCCACCGGGAAGTTACAAGTAAGGTTACTCTGCTCCTAGATGTCGTTTCCTTCTCTGAAACAAACCCTGATGAAATCTGCATCTGCTTAATGCTATAAATAGCTCCAGTGTTGAATTATTATTACTATTTTTCCTCCCTGCTGAGTGGATGTCACAGCCAGTCCAGAACTTCATGGTGGGAGCTTATCAAAGGTGGCACCAGCAGCGTTTAGGAGAAGGGATTTGCTTTATGGAGGACAACCTGCTTGCATTGAACTCACATCCACAGCTGCAGGAGAGAAACCTCCCTTTGAGATTTCATTTCCCCAATGCCTACGGCTGAAGAGGATGGAGTCCCTGGCCCAGGGGATGGCACTTCCTGAGCTTCCCTGAGCACCCAGCATGCCCCATTCCATGCGGTTGCCCTTCCCAGCCACAAGCAAGGTCTGACGATGCTCTCCAGAGCGGAAACCACTCATAACACCTAAAGCAGGGCAAATAGCAACACAGGCAACCACTGAACAAAACAAGGCTTGTTTGGAAATGCATGGAAACGCGTGGAAGTTACAGTGACAACCCAAAGGCAAGATGACAGACCCGCAGTCACACAGGGAGTTGGCGGCAGACGCTAGAAAATTAACTCTCAGGAACTGTCTAGCATTGGCAGGGAAATGAATGAGATGATCTAAGAGATATTTTCCACCTCTAATAGGATTTGATGATGATTTTGCATAGGCTTTTGTGCTAGCCTGGCTTTTGATAAAGGCATGGTGTCTCTTTTCAACCCACATGCAAGGGAGAGATTAATAAGTTGCAAACTCGGCCCACCTCGGCTATAAATGGTTCCTGTGCCCATAGGGGGAAAAAATCCAAGCTATGACTGAAAAAAACCCCAGTGAACTGTGTGCAGTTAGTGCTTTTACATCCAAATCTTCAGTTATTAAGAGATTTGGAGAGAAAAATTCTCCTCCAGCATCCAAAAAACCATCAATTTAGTAGACAGACAGGCAGCAAGGCACAAACCGTGTCCAGTTAAGGAGCACTGGATTGAGACCTTTCCAGGGAGAGTCTTCTGGGAGCTGTGGGAGGCATGGAGAGATGGGATGGCTCCAGCATATCCTGCAGGAGAAGGAGTCAGAGCTGTTGCACTGATGTGGGAAGTCCTGGCATGGACATTTCTGCCCGTGCACAGCCTCAGACTAGCAGAGGATAAGACCTGAGGACCGGCCTTGGAGGATACATTAAGATGGCAGTGATGGTAACTGAACGAAAACCAGAGTTTTTAAGCATGCAAAACAGATTGTAGAGAACCCCGATTTTCAGCAAAATAAGCATTTTTTTACAGGAAAACGCAATTAAATGCTGTAACTGCCAGCACTTAGATACCAATCACAACCTCTAAAACAAACCCCTAGTCTCACCTGTTCAGGCAAATAATCTCCCACCCAGTCTACGTGGTCATATCAAAATATCCTTCCTTCCTCCATGAGCTGTTCCACTGCTATTTTTCAGAAAGAAAATCTGAATTCAGATGCAGGATCCAGACCCTGCTCTTTAGCATCCCTGGGACTAAACCAAGCCTTGGTGCTGTCTAACCCTTGTGGCTGGGCCAAATGAATGTGGCTGAATGAGCCACTCTCCTGCTCTTCATCCATGAGTCTTCCTCTTCTGACTTCACAAGGAGGGTGGGATCCCCATCACTCATCTCCTGATGCTACCACAGGCAGCTCACACATGCTGCTGTACATTCAGGTGCACAGGAAGACACAGGGCACATTGTGACCTGCCAGCAGCACCTACACATCCACACAGCCAGGACAACCCATCTGGGAGCCACATGCTGGCATCACTTCCCTTGCTGCCGGCACACAGAGCAGCTCTGCTTTTTGGGAAAACCAGCCCACAGGGCCAAAGATGGACAACCAGACCCATCTGTGCACGCCTGACCACAGACTTTTGTCTGCCGCAAGCGCTTCAGGTTCAGGGCTGCTGTTGTTTGCACTGCAGTCAGGTCCAGCAAGCCACCACGGGGGACCAGAACCCCTCAGAGCACAGCACTGCACCCAGAGATAACAAAACGACAGTTCCTGCCCCTGGAGCTGGCAGCTGTCACCATCACTGTTATAACCTGGTGAGAGGGGCTGCCAGTTTAAACAGGCACTGCCTCCATGCCAACACGCCCCACTCCTCAGGCTTAAGAGCGCTGAGTATTTCAGCAGGTGAGCGGCAGAAGTCGCAATCCTCCCATTTGCTGCCACGTCTCATAGCGCTTTTGAAAAGCCACAGAGGCCCGTTCGTGGTTGGAGTAAAAGAAATTTGCCTCATGTAATTTCTTAGCAGTAACATAGTAAGAGCAATAACATTAAAAAGTATTAACACCAAGATGTTGCACTCAAGTCCGAGGAACTCCGTGTGCTTTGCAATGGTCATTAATGCCATGAAGGCTGCACAGGGAATGGAAGAGTGGCTCGTTCCATCCACTGACTCTGGGTCCTCACTTTCTTGGGGATGGGAGCCCTTTCCAATAAGTACCAGCAAGCACACAGCTCATACCTGCCACCTCCATAACCTCCAACACTCTGTGCCTGACACCCTGCACTTCCCAAAAAAGGGTGCTGGATGCAGTGGGGATGGGCAGCAGCTCCATAAAAGATGCAGAAGTCCTTGAGTCATCACTTTACCTGAACATGTTATCAGAAAACACCCCATCCGGGGGCAGGCTGGGAGATGGCCATATATACAACAGGTCTGAAATTGCCATCAGCTTCACCTCGATCCTTTTCTGATGTCCTTGGCCATCCAGTTAAGATCTGACAGCATTTAAAGATGACAGTGCTTGAGGTAATAGGACAATCCCATAACAGGATTACAGGAAATGTGAAAGAAAGGACATACGTACGTAATGTCATTTAGGTAATGTCATCTATGAACAGTTTTGCTGCAATTTTTGCTGACAAAGAAGTCAGTCTCACTTATACAATTCCTTTAAACTCTATTATTGCTGTAAATAAATTTACTTCTTCCTGAAAGAAAGCTTTTTAGATGCATAGTCACAAATATTTTGTCCAACTTTCTGCTCTGAGGTGGGGTATCCTGGGGGGAAGAAGTCACATAAACCAGCACGAGGCAGCCAGCGGGATGAGGCAGCAAGATCGTAGGACTCCCCGCCACTCTCCCAACTGCCGCAGAGCACCCAGACTTCATAAGATCCTCCCAATTAATTTCCACCCAGCTATTTCCTCCCCGCACCCTTTTTTCCATCAGTATTCCCTTTCAGTCCCACCGCAGCTGCCCCCGAAACAGCTTCCTCATTGTCCCCCACCAGAAGTGGTGTATGTGTGCCAAGCAACTGACCGCAAACAAAAGCTTGTTTGACCAACGCTTGTTCCGAAACAAAACCCCGGCTGGAGAAGGAAATCCCGCAAAGGAGGGGGGATTGATGCTGGGACAATTTGGAAGGCGAGCCCAGGGCGACTCACATTCTTGCCAGACAATGGTGTCTGGCCTCTCCATTCACCGCCTGCCTCGCACCCCTCCCCAAAAAGTCCCCCCTAAAAGCCATGTTTATTATATAGTCTGATAAGCAGGGGAGATGCCGTTAAATTGAGCCCGCAACACTCTCGCGCGCTGCCCGCGGCGGCTCGGGGACACGGGGCAGACAATAGGAGAAGCCTCTAAGGGGACTTGGAGAAGGGTTTCTGGAACTGAACTTATTGCTAGGCAATACTGCAAGGAGTTCATTCCTTCTAGATGGGACAGTGAAAATTCATGGCCAAGGGTGTGTCTGTGAATTCCCCCCCGTGTTACTCTGTATTGGGGAATATTTACTTTTTCTGAGCAGTATGTTTCTTCCCACCTCCCCAGCCTTGCCTTAGGTGACTCCTTCCCCTGAGCAGCTGTTGAGAGATGGCCGAGCCTTTGCCCCCTGCACATCTGCCTGCCATTGGCATGTGAAAATACTGATTAGAGGAAACACCCTCGCTGGGCAGGCAGCCCCCTCCCTCGATAAGTACGGTTGGAAACCACAGGAGTTGCACAGGCCAGCTCGGGAGCCGTGTGCTGGCCTGACCATCTTATCCGTTAATAAACAGACACTCAGGTCCTGCTGGCATTGAGCAACGCCAGCATCTGCCCGCTGAGGCAACGCATGGGGCAGCAGCTGGGTGTGCAGCCAGCGGGGTTTGCTGCGAGCTCCCCGTAGGCTTTTGTGGGACAGCATCCCACCACCTGTCTGTCTGTCTGTCCGTCCACTGGGGTACATATCACTGCTGGAAGATGCTTGGAGTAAAGATGGATATATTAAAAATCCTCACAAAGTCATAATAATCAGCCCTTGAATGGCACGTCCCAGATCACTCACCCAGCTGTCCCCAGAGCGCACCTCACCACCCCCTGCATCAGGTAGAGACTGAGAAACCAACTGAAGCAGCTCCTTCCCCCCACACCTGCACTCCGGTCACCACCTAAGCAGAAGAAAAGCTTTTGCTGTGAATAAAGGCCACTTTCCAAAGCAGATTTGCCCCTTCCCTGCCAAGGCCGCTCACAGCGTTTAGTCAGTACCTGGATGTTCGCAAGCAGGTGCACATGGCTTTGATTTCTGCCCTGCAAAAGTGCAGATGCAGGTGCTGCGAGATGCTGTCTGTGGGCCAGAGTCTGCAGGGACCAGCCACAGAACTGAGGGGCTGACTTTGGTACTGTTTAGAGAGCCAGAGTTACAGACCCAATCCTGAGGCAAACTGTGGGTCCCTTGCTTTTGGGTTAGGATGTGCCCCTCTGGACCCTCTGTATCTGCCAGTTTTGCTGCTGCTTGAACTCTCAGCTCTACAGAGATCTACAGAGATCCCACCACTGCTGAGCTTCCACAGCCTTGGACGACACCAAAATGGGAGCCATGGAAGCCATCCATCCCCTTGATGCAGCTCCTGCAGCACATGCAGCTCCCTTCCCCCTTCAGTAGGACATGTGGGTGACAGGATCCGATCAGGTCACAACCAGCTGCAGTGCACGTGCCTTTCCACTGCACATCCCACATTTTTAAGCTGCTTGAAGCAATTCTGCACTTACTTTTGCACCTCCTCTAAAGCTGAGCTTTTAATAGCCCTCCGAAGTGGTGTGTTGCTGCAGGCACCACTTCTGGACTCATGGTGAGGATGTCCCATGCCACTGTGTCCATCCAGAGAGCTACTGGCACCAGAGGAAACAGCAAGGGGGACAGGTGACCGCTACAAAACCAGCCTGCTCCAGCTATGCTGCCTCTGAGACACCGAACAGAATGTCCAGCTACACTGTACATCGAGCAATACACTACACAGACTTCCTTTTTGGGGTTGTGACATTAATAATGCTGCCTTAAAGTTGCCCTGAGCACTTACTGTTTCCATCTGCCTCCTCTCAAGCTGGGATGCTGCAGTGGCAGAGCACATCTCTGCTGGAAACTAAAGGAGAGGCTGCCCAGGAAACACATGAAGCCCTTTCAAGCCCAACAGGCATTTTTAAGTACAACCCTACTACTTTCAGAAAACCGGCCCTAATTGTTCTTATCCTGGTAAAGTCCCTCTGAGCACAGCACTGCCCCACAAGAGCTCAAATAACTGCATGGAGGTAGGGGTCTACCCCATCCCACCCCCTGCAGCCAGGCTCAGCAGCAATGCAATGGCCAAATGGGATGACTTAGACATAAGGTTTGCAGGCACAATTTAAGCAATGCGGGTATTCCTGCTAGAACACGGACAGAAAAACAGGGTTAATGCCTGTGTTATCTGGCTAACCACATGGCTGTGCTGGGCATGGCCTGTCCAGTGATACTGGCCAAGCAGGGATGCTGCAGCACTGGGAGCTGAAGGAGCAGGGCACACAGCGGTCCCAGCCAATTAACCAGCCACCAAGGAAAACCTGGCTTTATTGCTTACCACGAGCATCAGGAGAAGATTTTTCCCTCCCTAAGTCACTTGATCCTTCCCCTGCATGCAGCTCACCTGCCCAAGCCAGAGTACTGCAGCAGTAGAGGGGCTCACCATAGTCAGGGATGTGGATGGAGCAGCCTCATGGCTCTGCTCTCCCTGCACAGCACCACATGCCAGGTGATGGGCTGACACAGGCTGCTGAACCTGACACTGCTCTGACACTGCTCTGACACTGCTCCAGGAGGCCAGAGCTGAGGCACACATTTATAAACTATATACTAAAATTATATACTGCTTTTTTTTTGTATTCAAATACTGTTAAGCAGAAATTCCACAGCAATTTGCGTTGTTTCTTTGATCATGGGATTGCTACTCTTCTTTCCTTGGGGAAAAACATGCCCTAAAAACAAACAAATGTTGCACTGGAAGTAAAGAGCCCACTCCTTTGAAAGCTCTGGAGAGACACTTAGAGCTGTTAGAAGCCACACACTCGTCCCTAAAAACCAAGGCTATCCAAAACTGTGACGCTGAAGGACACCAGGAGGCCCTCAGCAACCCCAGACTGTGGTTTCACAACCTTGCAAATATTTTTCAAACTCCTAATCTTACAAATAAGTGGAACAGGACAGGCAATCACTGTCAGCATGTGAGAACACAGGGCTTTCTCTGCCAGGGCTGGGGCAGCTACTGATGTATTCCAACCCTGCTCCACGACAGCCACTGCTTTCCACTGACAGCGCTTGATTTATTCCAGTCACTTTGGTGAAGCCTCCAGCTTTCCCTACCACTGACTCAAACTCTTGTTGGTTTTGTAGATCTGGAATAATCCCTTTGGCCTCATGGCAGCAAGCAGTGTGAACCCTGCCTGTGTATATCCGATCTGAAGTGGAACTGAAGTCCTGTTGTCAAATTCTATTCCAGAGTGCCAGTAGGATCCTGTAATCCCATGGCTCCAAGAAAGCTTTAAGAAAAACCACAGATCTAGTGAGAATGACCATCAAACCATCAGCAGTGCCTGGATACCTACCTATGTGGATATCCAGACTAACTTCCAGCAGAAAAGGCACATTATGAGTTTTCCTCTACACCTATCCAAATCCATCTACACCTGGCTCTGCACATAACCCACCAAAATCTCTTAACCTCTCCCTCTGGTGACAACTGCCATTTTCCTATATGGGGCCTGATGTGACATTTGCCGCCAACCATTAGCTGCAGACTTGGAATCAGACCCTCTCTGTGAGTGACCCTGGGGAGGAGCAGCATTCCAGGCTAAGGTGGGAGTGTGCAGCCTGGCACAGAAATGTGTCTCTCAAATGCAGGGGTTGCCTCTCCATCACCCTTTGCTCTGAGCTTCTTCAGCCCACAGTCTCACTCTGTGGCTGCTCTGAGTCAGCCCTGTGCCACATAATTGCATGAATTCAGTGCTAAGACTGAACTAACAGAGCCAGGCTCTCACGGGGCTTATCAGCTGGGGCTGGGTGCTGCAGGGGCTCAGCACCTACCCCGCTCCTGGCGGGGCCATGGTGCGGGTCCTGCCAGCTCCGAGCGGGTGCGGAGTTCGCCCATGTCCGCGGCAAAACGAACGTGAGCCTCGTAAGGAGTACGCCTTGGAAAGCCTGGAAATCTGACAGCTTTTTGTGCTGTAATAATGCAATTCAAAAGACTATCGGGATTGTATAAATATTTGTACAGACACTTATCGCTGGAGCAGTCAGATACTCGGGCCCCCTGCATCAGCTCATCAGCTTCAAGTCCTCGCCTCCTCTGCTAAACCAAAACCGTGCACCCCCAGCATCACCATCCACACAGCGGAACATAAAGCCTCTGTTTATATAAATAGTCTCCAGCCTCTACCCTCCCTACTTGCTGGGCGGTTGTCAGCAAAATAAAAAGTGGGATCGGATTCCCAGCCCACTAAAAAAGAACAGGAGCAGGATGTACGTTTTAGCCAAGGAATTAATTAATTATTATTAACACAATGAATGCTCGCTAGGAAATGTTTGTACTTTGCCACTGTAATGAAATAATCTCACTCATGCAGCTCTCAGCCTTCAGAAATTAGTATGGCATTTTACAGTCCAGTTCGGGGTTCTTTTAATAAGAAAATACTTTCACACTGAATTTTTCATTTTCTGCTGGCACAGGAAGGCAGGAGAAGGTCTCTGAACATCCATGCCTGTTTGCCTTTCTGAACAATTTCAAATACTTTTTTTCAGTGGCATGGAGTTTTCAAAATGAAAAGTCCTCTGTCCTTTTTGCTCCAGTACAAGCTCAATCTTGGTGAATAAAATGGGTTCCATCACCCTGGGTGCCTCACTCTGCGTTTCTGCTGCTATTATTCGCATCCCCGTGGGCTAAACCACCAGCCTCTTTATGAGCAGGTACCTATGCAAGGTTTGTGGGGAAAACTCGTTCAAGAAAGGACTCTCCACAGCACAAGGAGTGCAACACCTCACCCAAGTGAAGGGCTGGTTTCTAATCCCTTTACTCAAGGTCTGTTTGCTTCAGCCAGCTGCTCACAGAAAACAGGCAGCAGGATCCAGCCCTCTGTCTCCGTGAAATGGGTCAAAGACACGTAGGATTACTACTAATTTGGAAAGAAAGCACCCAAGACATAATGTAATTCCACCACAAGATTTTATCGCTCTTATTCACAATGAGCAAATACCAGGGGAATCACTGAGCAGAGAGCTCAGAAGGAAACCAGACCCAGCTCCTTCCTGCCGGAGCTGCCACCGGAGCCAACCAGAGCCACCACCAAAGCCACGCGGCCCCAGCTCCCCACCTGGGTAACTAACCACCAGACCAGGTGAACCTCACCTGCCTCACCCTTCCTACAGAAGGAAAAAGCACCGGAGCTCGGGTTCAGGGATTTAATTTCTCCTCCTTACCCTCAGATGGACGCATGCAATCACTCTGTTTCACCATTGCTGATTTAGCTAATGCTCACTTCCAGCAGGAAACATTTTAACTCTGAAGATCTGATGATTGCCCCAGCAATCAGTTGTTCAAATAGTTGAAATTAAGACTATTGCACACAAAGTAAATTAAGTAATTTTCTACCGTCCTAGGGTCTCCCAAGTCCACCAGATTTCCCACAACTGGTATGTCATGATGCCTCATTACTGCAAAGAAAATACAGCTCTGTGAGGCCTTCTAAGTGGCCTACTCTCAAAAACCTGGGGAAAAAATTATCTTAAAAAACAGATCCCACTGCAAATATAACAGGAGACCATCAGCAGAGCTTGTTTATCTACTCCTGTGCTCAACTCTCATGGCTTAGGCCACATAAACCCCAAAAAAGAGTGTTTGCAGCTGTCCTCTATCACACCAACTCTGTCACCTGAGACCAAAACTGAGACAAAACCAACTTCAGTTTTGTTTGCAAGGATGGCAGCAGAATCGGGGCTGAAGAAGATGCCCTCCAACCCAAAAAGACTGCAGTCTGATCCTAAAACAGGAACCACCTCAGCATCCTTAAGACAGCAGTTCTACCTCTTGGTCTCCTTCCTAAAATAAGTCAGCTTTTAGGCCACGACTGATTGTTTTTAAATAAGCATTTTGAACTCAGCCTGAAAACATTCCTACTGCAACGCCATGGGATGCTCTGTTAGCTTTAGTCATTAAAACAAGCCTTCAGCACGGGGATGGTGCTGTGCTGCTTCCCAACGCTCCCTGGATCCCTTCCACCCTGGCTGCAGCATCACGGAGAGGTTTTGTTCACAAGCCCAAACAAGCTGGAATCATTCCCAAGCATTTAGAAACCTTGAGCCCAGCAATAAGCACTCAGCATTACGGTAATCACCTGGTGGAGGCCACTCTAACTTCAGTTTTATGTTGTGACTTTCATTGAAACCCTCTGATTTGGGCTATATATATATATTTCTATATATATATATTTTTTTTTTGCAGCACAAACTCTCCCTAGCTGGTCTTAAGCCAGAGGTGAGCTTTTGTAAGATGAAAAAATATAATTCAGTCACTTATTTTCAGCTGAAAAGAGGAGACGGGGAAACCCCACTGATAAGAGCTTTTTAGGACAGTTAGTCACAACTTACCAAAGGAGGGGACAAACAGCCACCCCATGTGCAAATGCATATCAGGCCCTTAAAGAATCATCACTTTATAAACTGGTGGGGAAGGTAAGAGGGAAACAAAGCAAATGCTATTAACACAGTTAAATATTTCAGTATGTGCATCAAAGCCTGTCCAGCAATCACTTCGTGCTGTGTTTTTTCAGCAGAACCTGACCCATGAGGCCAAACCCCACGACAGAGGTTCATCAAGACACACAGGGAACCCTCATTTGATCCAAAAGACGGAGAAGAAACTGGAGCTCTTGCCAAAACACCAGTCATGACTGCCCAAAATGCCAGATTCACTGGAGGCACCTTGACTTGAGAAGCCACATTTCAATGTTACTTGTGCTTTGGCAAGGGGCTGAAAACACACCTCAACCCTTCAAGACCAGGGCGAAAAAGCCCACACCTCAGTTGACCATCCCAACCCAGATAAGCACCAGGGAGGCAAGGCTTTAAGTTCCCACACACAAGTGTGTGCAAAAACCAGATGGAAAGATCCCTGTGCTGAGCCTGAAGCATTTTTCCTGGCTTATATGCAATACAAAAGCCTGAGAACTGCCAGGGGCCTGCTCGCCACCAGCTTAATTCCAAACACTTCCCACTGCCTCAGTGTTTAGGTCTTGTATATCCCCCCTCTTGCCTCCTCCATCCCTCCCGGCGTGCAGGCACCCAAAAGGAGATCGCCCACCATGGCACAAGAATGTTGCACAAGCTGTGACTCTCCTCTGGTTACCCCTTATCTATCCCTGAGCCCTGATAAAAATCCACCTATGACCTCCTGCTCCTTTTTATTTATATTATTTTTTGCTTTTGAAACCTTGCTCAGCTCTTGGGATCCTAGAAGAGATCTGCAAAAAGCCCAGCCCCACTAGAAATGCCATGATTTTAGCGTTTTGCTTGGAAATGGGTGCATGCAAAAGGCAGTGGTGTAAGGAAAACCAGAAAGTGCCAGAGCAGTTCCTCCCATCCTCTCCCAACCAAGCCTGCTATTCTTGGGCACCGTCAAACCAAAGGAATTTTCCCTTTCCCTCTCCTGACAATACATTATTTGTACATGTTTATGCTGAGGATTAAATCCTCATCCGGGCTGGAGAGCGTGGTTCATTCACAGCTTCTGCTCTTCAGTGGAGCTTCCCCTGAGCTGCCTTTCCAGGGCTGTTCAGCAGCTCCCTGGACAGGGAAGGCAGCCCACGGCCAGAATGCACAGGTACAATCCAGTACAGCAGCTGGCAAACTTGGGAAATCACTCAGTGCACAATCACAAGGACTTTGTTTCAGCCGGACAAACACTTTCTCCACGTTGGCTAACGTAGGACTCTCTGCCCTCCTGCCAAGTGCCAGCTCACCCCCCTTATCTCTCCATTGGGACTCACCACTCGCCCCTTATTTCTCCATCGGGACTCAAAGGGGCTGTTGTTTCCTGATCCCACCATTCTGGATCAGGCCACGCATCCTCCTAACCAGGCAATTCCCCACGGGAAGGGGCACCCGCAGAGGTTCCCAACAGCCAGGACAGGGCCCAAACCCCAAGCGATGGCAAGCACAGTACTTACAGTGAAATACCCCATTTCTCCCTCAAAAACACTCAATGGAGTTTCATTTCCCTGCCAGCAGGCTTGAATAACATTTTAAATGCCAAGATTTATACACAGACACTTATAAATGTGTTCCATTATAGCCTTTGCAAAACTACATTTCAACCTAAACATTCAATTAATGTAATTAAATTGCTACCTGGCGGTATTATCTAATTTCACTTCGGATCTGTGCTATTGAAAAGCATGTGTCTTTTAGCACTCCGACTGGCAAGACATGTGATAAACAGACCTATAAACATGTTGGCTCAACCGAGCTGTTTAAAAATAAATTAGCAAACTATAAAAATAAACAGTAACATACATATGTACTCAATTATGAACTAACTCTAATTTTTGTTCTGAAATACTGTCTTTGACCTTAGTCATAAACAAGCACTATTAAAAAAACATAATATCTCAACAGACAGAAGGGCAGGGATTAAACGCTCATCGCGCGCGGCAGAATGCAAAATAAGGGATGAAAAGAAAGAAGAGAAGAAAGAAGGGGGGGGGGGAAGCTCGCCCTTTATTAAATGTGGCAACCTATACCCACCGCAAGCGTTTATGTTGATTAAAGCTGCTTGGATTCAAGACAAAAAAGTTAAAACCTACTGAAGTGCATGTGGAAAAAAGCCTTGTAAGGTTCAGCGGGAGGAAAATAACATTTTAGCTTGCGTGGGAGGGAGGGAGGGCAGCGTGGGTCCCACAGAGCCACCCTTGGCCTTCAGCTGTCCAGGTGCAAACCCTGCTACCGTCTTTCAAGAATTTAAGAACATATGGCAGAAAGGTGGGAAGCGTCCTCACGCCCGCCGCTCCACAGCCGAGGGGGAAAAACAAACAAACAGATTTTTTGAAGGCTGTAGAGCAGCATCCAGATCATATTTTTGCCATTAATCCAGAGCTCCCGTCAGAAAATAACAAGGCACTTGTGCTACAACTGCCAGCACTATTCTGTTTTCTCTAGGAAGGAAGGAAGGAAGTGTTGGTACTCAAAAGGCACATTTTGCACCCAGGGCTGAGATTTTCAAGGCTTTCAGGCTACACAGGGGGCACCAATGTCTCTCCCCACAGCAGAACCCAAGCCAACACATGCACTCATGAACAAAACCTCACAAGAAACCCAAAATCAACAGCAAAAGTAGTTGAGCAACTACTAAGCTCACCCATGGAGAGCCAACCTAAGACACCCACTGCCGTCAGGCTGTCTCCCCCCAAAAAATCTTGCTTAAATAAAAAACAGGAGGTAACTCGTGTTCATAGACACGTGGGCCTGAGAGCAGCAGAGAGAAGTGAGCAGAAAAGCCGCTTTGCCCAAGGCCAGATCCTGGCCAGCAGTGAGACACCGAGACTCAGCCCTGCAGCCAGCAACAAGGCAGGGGCTGACATTTCCACTAACAAGAAGGGCTGCCAGTTGCTGAGAAATAAACAAAATATTCACAAGGCACGTTTCTCAAGGGATGCAACAGAAGGGTCCATAGGAAATGGTGAGAGCATGCATTTTTTTGATCTTTTCATCTTTTTTTTTCCCCCAAGGACCTCCATAAAGGCAGAAGCTGGGTGTCAGAGAGCTCCATGCACCAGAGGAAACACCAACTGGATGGTCAAAGAGGGTGGAGACAAGCAGAGCTGTGATGGGTCTCAGGGTGAGTCAGGAAGACCACACAGCTGAAGTAATTTCCAGCTATTGGAGTTGGCACATGCTGCTGCTTGGTGGGATGGAGCCAACGGCCTCTCCTCCACAGTCATCAACACTATCAAAAACCCAGAAAGATTTACCTTAATTTCTGGGGCAAATACTCCCAAGTGTCTACACAGACCCCGTCCCCCCCCCCTTTTTTATTTTCTTTCCTATTTCTTTTCTTTTTTTCTTTTGTTTTAGTTCTTCCAATAAGTGTCTGCCATTCCCTTAAGCAACATCTGGATGGTGGCGCCTGGGAATGACCATGAATGATCAGTCAAATGTCAACCAGCAAAGCACCAGCACAACCCAGAGTTGCTCTCAGTGTGGCAACTTTTTGGTGGTTCAGCAGGGGGAACATCTCACACACCTGGACCAACAGTGGACCTGGATGTTACAGTCATGTTTCAGTCCACACCACAGCTATCCCCTCACTCTTCTTCCAGAGATGGGTAACTCAAACACATTGTAAGAGCAAAGTAAGAATAATAGCAGGTCCTGTCCAGACTATCTGGTCCTTTCCTCCTTCTCTGGCAAAAAACTTGAAACCCAGCTGTGTCCCAAGGCCACCTCCCCAGCCCAGAGCATACCCTGACCACAAAGTAATGACAATAAAAGACTGCAATTAAAGCAACAAGCCAGTTTGAAAACAAATGCCATTTTCTGCCCATGCTCCCTGCTTTGTTACCAGTAAAAAACATTTAGAGACACTATTCATGCAGACATAAAGTGCTAATGGCTACCTGTTAACATGTTTCATCATGACAACATTTTTGCTCTGATTTTGACAGTTCCCTTTTTATTATTTTAAGCTAAGGGAGTGCTAATCTGGGTTGGAACTGAAGGCTGCAAGAACTACAGTCTATATCAACTGCACAGTTACTGACACCATTTCCTTCCACTCTGCACCATTTCACAGACACAGTCTTCTTGCAGCCAAGCTCTTTTCCAGACTGTAAGAAGTTGGAAGTGCAGGAGCACAGCAGACTGGGAAGATTGTAAAATGTTGCTGAGAAGTCCTGTGAATTCTCACCCCAGCCCTGTGCAGTTTAGGGCCAATGGGAGGGGAGAGAGCAATGTGAATACCAAAATCCATCGTACTGGGAAAGTCACTTTTAATGTCTCAAGGAGAAAAAATTAAGTGGCCAATCCTGTACTACTTCAGGGATGAGTCTTCAGGATTAGAACAGCTGCTGGTGCAAACTGGCCAGGCGGGTCCCATCAGATTTACACCTCAAGGATTGCCCTGGGTGTGGCTACAGGTGATTCATTGGCTCTTCTGGATGTGGAAAGAACAAAACTCCTCAGGTATCACCCCAGCAGTTGCTGACACCAGCTGGACATCAGGACAAGTACCTGGTGTTCTCCATACACAAAAATGTGCTGGGCACCTTTGCCTGCCTCACATGAACACACACTGAGAATACACCTACCGACATCCTCAGAGTCACAGCAGGTGAAAATCTGCTTGTGTGAAAGAAGAGCCCGGTCCTCTGATTACCAACAGCTCAGGTCAGAGCCACAACCTGATTTTCCACAGGGCAGGAGAGGGACAGAAGCTCTTTGGTCTCCAAAGCTGTGGCAGCCCCTCTGAGATCCCCAGCGGCTCTGAGTGCACACATAGGGACGTTTTCTTTCCCCAGCTCTGCAACTATTTGTTAGAGCAAACTAAGAGTGCTAACAAGACCTACTGGAGCCCTTTGCAAGGAGGTAAAGAAACACAACTTATCTGATACAATCAGCAATGTAATGCAACCTCCCAAGTCCCAGTTCAGGCAAAATGCATGCAAGTAGCTAGAAGGGATGGGCACAACCTTGAGGGAAGAGGGGGGATGCTCCAGCCCAACCCACAATGCCGGAGAGGAAAGGCAAGAGAGCACAGCAGGGAATAGGAAATTCCTTGCCTGCTTTGTGTCTTCTGCCGCTTCCAAGGGCTCCCACTCTGTACAGGCCAGAAAGAGGACACCAGATCTCCGGTCTGACTCAACATGGCCAGTTTTCTGTCTTTTTTGAAAAAGATTCCTCCACAGTACAAGAAGGGGAGAGAGACCTTTATTTGCTGGGCTGAAAGGTAGACGTGGGTAGGCTTCACCACCTAAGGCTTGCTAGCTGATTGGTGAGAGAGCAGTGCACGACAGGTTGAGGTTCCCTCATCTGCGGACCCCGTATGCTCCCAGGATCCTGACCAGGACAGGAAAGCATGGATCCCCATAGGAATCATTAGCCAGAGGGTGTTCACTTCCAGTAAATCCTGGTGTGGAGCCCCAAGCCTTGCTGTGCACACCTGGTGAGAGGGATGGGAGGGCAGCGTTGCCAATGCAGGGAGGTTCCCACCACAAACTGGGTTGGGAGGCTGAAAGGCAGGAGAGCAGATAGCATTTTGGAGGGAGTATGAGATAAGAGGAGGTGGAGTTTCCCGATAAAGAGGATTTCCCTGCTCAAATATCAAAGGATTCACACTAAGAAAAGGGGGGAGAAGGGGAATTACATCAGTCTGAGGCACACTTTCTCTTTTAAACTCTGACCTTCTATTGTCTGTCTTCTTGACTAGGATTTAAAAGCCCTTTGTTGGGCTGTGTTACATGGTGTGATCTAGAAAGCTGTCACAGACGAGGCACCGTGGGCTTTCGGCTGCGCCGAGCTCAGGCTCCCCCCATGCCTACACCGGACTTTCAGGAGGCGTTGAGCCAGCTCAGATAAGTCAGCACTTTCTATCAACACCCCTTCGAAGCCAAGCCGCAGCTTGTGACGCCTCTTCCAGCATGGCCAACACAGTCTCGTGGAGCTGGGCTTCACCCCGGCCTAGCTCCCAGACAAAAGGTGGGCTGCTCATCATTCCAGCCCCACCTCCCCCGAGGTCCCCTCCAGGCTCTCCTGGCAGCCTCCTTCCCATCCCAAACACAAACAAATGGGTGAAGAGCAGATGACGGAAACATAACAGATGCCTAAAATGGTTTAGAGTGATCTATGAGCATCTTTTGGTTATAATGCTCCATTAATGTGACATTTATGTGGGGTAATATAATACTGTTCACTTAGGAGCACCTACACCAGCCAGTCAGGTTTCCTGGTGTGCAGTGCAAGGATAACCAGGAGGGTTTCAGCATGTCCAGGGACCCTACAGATGGAGTTGCAGGGGACAGGAGGCACCACTGCCTAAAGGGGACGTGTCGGGTCTATCCCTGAGGGAGGAGAGGTCGCTGGATATTAGGCAGGGAGAGGCTGGAGCAATGTCTCAAGAGGCAAAACTAGAGAGCCACAAATGGGGAAAAATCTGGCTTGGACCTCTGGAGCCCTCTCTGCAGAACAGGAAATGGGATACCCGAGGAAGGACTGACCCAGTCCCAAAGGCACAGCCTTGCTGTCATCTCCACACAAGCTGCGGCACAGCTTGAGCATCCATCTGATTTCACAGCAGCCAGTGTTACACTCGGTAGCTAAATGCACCCTTAATGTCACCCAGGCCTAACAAGGGCTCCTGTTTTGTTCCCCTGATTTATAAACACGGTGGCAGTGGGCTGGAGAAGGGACGGCCTCACAACCGCAAGCCTTCGTTATTCCCCACAAATGACTTGTTTGCAGCTTTTGAACTGCCTAATTTGTTTTGCCCCTACATTTTGGTCATCCATCTCATCTTTTCCTAATGGTGCTCTGAACACTGACACTTTGGGAAACGTCTCAAATGCTGTAACCCTTATGTGGCCCCGCGGAGGTGAAAGGACCAAGGGCAACTGCTGAATCTTCCCACAACAAGAGAGGGATCATCCATCTCCTCTTCCCTCCTCCTCACCCGCCGCTCCACCCCGGGCACTGTTCTCATCTCAGCGTGTTTGAGTAAAACACAAAATGAGGCCACATGAAGCCATTTCAGCACCTCTGGATGTCGAAGGCCACAGACTGTACCCAGTGACCTGGAAGGTCCTCCCCAGACATTTGCTCCTACGGCTCTGCCTCTAAGAAAAAGCATCTGAGAAATCACGAGGCTGGTTGAGTTCAGACTGTGGCAATGACATTCAGAGAAGAAGAGGGAAAATCAACTGGCACAGTCTGCATTTCGGGAAAATGGGGAAAGAATTGAATCAGAATCTGGAGTCTGATCAAAAACCCAATTCAACAGAATTCCACAATCTCGGCACTGTGTTTCAACACCTAGGTGCACGCTGGGTAGAAAATGAACAATCCAACTTTTCACTTTGCATGCCCAGCAAAAGCAGTCGACAGGTTTCAGCATTTAAGAGTAAACGCAGAAAGTATCAACAGTGTACTGTCACTAGCCTTTTGCCAGACACCAGGAAACCCAGAAGAGTCACCTAATGTCACAGGCAAAAAGCTGAGGACATAACAAGTGTCACCAAAGGACAGGCTGAACAAATACAGAGCAAACTCCTACCAACAGATTAAATTCGTGTCACGGTATTTTACCCACATTTTGCACTACTCAGATACCTTGAAATACGTGCACGCAACCAGAGCCACGACACCAGACCTTTAAAGACGTGAGAGCCGCAGATTAAAAACATGTTGGAACGCTTACCGTGTCCAGTGCCAAAAATGTGTCTCTCACCTGTAGGAAGAAATGGGTGTGGAGCTGCTCACAGAACGATCATTGCACTCACACAGCAGGGTACAAGGTCCCCCTCTTTGTCTCTCCCTTGTAAGAAAAACAGCGACTAAAATATGACTGAGGAGCTGTTTCACCTCCCCAAATTTTTTTGAGAAGTACACAGAGCCGGATGGGAAAACGAGGTGGGAATCAGAGAAATACTCTATGATTGTAAAGACTAAAGCCACTTTGCCATGTACCAACATGAACAACTGATCTTGGTGCTTAGCTGAGGATGGTGCTTGCTGCTTCTTTTTGGGGACTTCGGTCACCTCCTGAGTGGCACTGAAGCGCTGCAAGCAGATATAAAAATGTACACAAAGCCTAAAAGTATTTCCCTGGAACTGAAGCTCAATTTACAGCTCCCGAGACTGAAGGGTGTGTTTGAGCAGCCCTTTGTTGCAGGGTTTTGTCAAGGTATGTTCTGACTTGTCCCCTGCATGGTTGTGCAGTAATTCTCGATACTGATAGTCAATTACTTTGTTCACGTCACTCAAACACTGACTTTTTTTCTGCTTTTTCTCCCTCTCAGCACGACTAATCCGGGAAAGACAACACAGAGTGAAACCACCACTTCAAAAGGCATTAACTCCTGGCCAGTCTGGGCTGCCCTCCAGCCCTGCCAGGCACAGGTAGGAAAAGGACCTGCAGAGCAAAGAGCCCTCCTTATCCTTATCTCTCTTAAAATACCACTGGGCCCAGGCTCCAAAACTTCCTTCCCGACTGGATAAGCACTTACCCAGGTAATCTCATTACAGCCATTGTTCTCCGAAGGTTAATAAATACTTACCATGATGAGTAAAGGCTCCGCAATCTGACCCCAGCGCAGCAGAAGTGATTGCTCAGGGCCAAATTTTCATACTCTTTATTATGCTGAACACCATATTCCTCTGCTAACAGAGCAGCGTTAGCACCAAAATAAATGTGACTGCTTGCAAATAAGATGTTGGCCCCACTTCTGGCCTCAAGTTTTTACGTTGCCATCATTGTGATGGCTCTGAAAATTAGCAGATGCTGCCAGTTCCTAATAAATACATGACTAAATTATTCTGAAACAACAGCAAAAACAAATTATAGAAAGAATAAAATTCAAGGAGACGCCTTTCCCTCCGATTTCACATGTAGAAGAAAATAATCACAGGCTTTTGTTAATTTAAGGAAACACTTTTTCTCCCCATCAGACGTGAGGTGTGAATTATGCAAACATGGTTCGAATCTGACTGGGTTGACATACTGCAGCCTCAACGACTAATTTAAATTTGAGTTATGGAATGGAAAACCAGGTCTCCAAGAGCTTCTTAGCAAGAGCAGCAGCCATCACCTTCCCCAAGGCCAGGCCAACACCCATCAAGACGGACATCCCCATCAGGCCGGAAAGCAGCAAAGTCAGCACTCCATGAAATCCGCCCCCTAACTCCCAAAATACCACGGACAAGGAGGGCTCTCCATCCCAGTGACACACATTTCAAAGCAATGCTACCGCTGCCCAGTCTGCTGGGGTGATTAAAACACATTATCCACTTGTTGCAAAACTTTTACTGGCAAAGCATGTAGGTGAAGTGTACCTACAGATGTGCCCAGAAATCCATATGAAACCTCCACCTTGCCACAACGCTAAACAAAACTCTAAATAAGACAACATGAGCAGATAACTCTCTTTGAGTGGAGGCTGTCAAACTGCTGTGCAGTCATTAATAACTTAAACTTAATCCCCTTCACAGGAGCTCCATTTTCCTAATTAGTGCAAGACATAAACCAGATTTTCCATTTGATTTCCAAACAGAAAATTCAGAGGGAAAAACAGAATGGAAATAAAATAAAAGTCTTTTAGACTTCAGTTCAGTGACCAATTCTTTTNTTGGCCAGCTAAAGCTGCACCTCAATTCACCCAGTCACACTTTCCAGCAAATACTTTACCTGCCCAGAAAAGGTTCTCATTTTTCAGGTGAACACACCACCACATGCTGAAATCAAGACAAATATCCTCCCCCTGCACCACACCAAGCTGAATTTTTTGTGACTCTCCCGAAGTCCCCCAGGGAATGAGGGAAAGTGCCAGGACCAAAACTTGGCTGGACTCGCTGCATGTGCCTGTGGGCTGCTCAAGGAGGAGGTCTTCAACATGCCAAGGGCTGCAAGGGGCAACCAGCCTCCCACGCCAAGGCTTGCACAGCTCTGCACCTTCTCCTGCCACTGCCCTGACCTCATTTTGAAAGGTGGCGAATTTAATGTGATGATCAGTCTTGTATGGATCAAACCCAAAAGCCAGGCTGAGCAGAGAAACCCCAGAGGTGTTTCTGCTTTGCCCTTTGCCCATGAAAACCTTGGCTCTGGAGCCTCCAAGCCCATACCTCCTTCCACAGAGACGCCCATACAGCACCTGTGCATGCTCCCCTGAAATGCACCCTGCACACAAACCACAGCCGCAGAGACTCTCCCACGCCAGGAGGCAAATAAATGGGAAGAATGGTGATGAGCAGAGTGCAAGACTCAAGGGAAAGCAGGCCAGCCTGCCAGAGCTGCACACCGGTCAATGCTGAGGTACTACAAGGAAAATGGAACTTGCTTATGCCAGTCACTGACCCCAAGGCCACAAGAAAAGACAGCAATGAACTCAAGACAGGAGCTGAGTTTTAATCCAGCCATTACCTTTTTTAACATCTGCTATTTCCATGCTCACCCCAGCTCTGGGCTAACCTTGCTCCCCTGCCCCACTAATCCCACCCCCTCAGGTTTTTGGGGTGATGACTGGTCTGATGCCTCATGTCAGGAGCACAAGGCACCAGCCGCCCTGGAACCTCATCAGCCGGCTGAAGAGAAAAATATCTCCTGACACAAACAACCTTGCCAACTCCTGGCCTGTCGCTACCCTTCTCTTCTTGAGGAAGGTTATTGAGGAAGCAGTCTTGGAGCAGGGCCAGCTGTGTCTTGATCTTGAGAGGTGTCTTTGATCCCTCTCAATCTAACTTTAAAGGTAGAGCGATATTAGATCCAATGTCTAAGAATGCCCTTCAAGCAGCAGTTGAAGACCTCAGGGAGAGGTCTTCAACCAGATTTTTCCATCCAGAGCTGGCTCAGAAGAACTTGGTCCCTGACACTGACCCTGTTTTAAACTCCTTTCCCCCCACCACCTCCACTTGAAATGACCACCCTTTGTGCCACTCACCCACAGCAACAACTGGCAATTAGGTCAGTTCCATCTCTGACTAATTTCTTGAACTGATCTGCTTTTAGGGCAGAAAAAACGTGCGCAGAATCTTCTTGAAGGCCTGCTACTTTTTAGCCAAAAATAATACGACAAAAACATGCCCAGGAGCAAAAGGAATGGATTGCACCAACAGACTCATCAATAAGTAAATAATATTTATCATGAGCTCTGCACTACAGCATTTGGACAGACACAAGATAAGCACCAGTTTGGTGCCTGCGCTTGCCAGCTGGTCTCATCCAAACACTCTCCATCTCAACATGCTTTGACTAATAGAGACATGGCCCGGCACCGAGCTGGGGATGCAGGTGTCCATGCTCCAAGGGATGGTGTTTTAGGTACCAAAATTGTCCCCTGCATGTTGAGACCCTCCAAGCGCAGGCAGAGGGGAAAACCAGCTAGGGCTGTCCACCCTCACCAGTGCCAGATTACATTTCCACGGCAGCTGCTCCCTTTGTCTACACCCAGTAAAGCCAAACCAGCCTAAAAATTAATTTAATCTGCTGTAAACCCAAGTGTCAAGCACTTGGATGGCAGCTAAAAGCGCCACTCTCAGATAACCGAGTGACACCGGCTAATAATAGCCTGCGCATTAGGGGAGCGGGAGCGGACATTTTGTGTAACCAAAGAGGAACCTGTGCCTGGGAACAGCCCGCGCTGGCCGGTCCCAGCCCCGCCAGCAGCGCCCAAGCCCACCCGGCCTCTCCTGTGATTAGCTGCACTAATACCACCGGTGACCTCTCTTTCAAGCTCAGAGGCAACAATAGTCCTGGCTTTTGTTAGCAGGGAGAACAAAATGCCACCTTTTACAGCTCTGCAATCATAGCTGCTTCCCTTTTCATCTCCCAGAGGCTCTGCACCAGACCTTGCTCACCAGGGAGGACGGTTAACCCTTGCCGGGCAGCCCGGCCACAGCAGGAGGGAGGGAGGGGTGCCAGGGTCCCTCCCTGCCAGCTCCTCTTCTCCTACATCCCTTCATTTACACAGAAAACCCCAAACAAGCCCTTTCTGGTGGAGGATGCAGGCGTGCAACAGGGCTCTTCTCCGCCTGACATTACCATAAGAAGGAAGTACCTGGTGGCCACTTCAAGCCCCTGCGCTGCATCAATAGGTCACCAAAATCCGTGCTGAGCTCTCCCCCCTCACTCTGCCCTCGGGAACTGCCTTAAACACACCCACTCACCAGGAACTGGTGTAACTCGGGTGACCTTCTTTTGTCCAAATGAAAGAAGAGCAGCTTAGGAACAAAGGAGAGTATGTTTTCCAGAGCAGGACTTCCCAAAGCTCAGGAACTCACCCAGGGATGTGGCACAAGATGCTGGTGTGAATGTGTATTTGGGTTTGCATGCAAGGCTCTTCCCAAAAGAAGAGGATGGCTGCTCAGAGTTGCTCACTTCCCACTGCCCATGGGCCGGAGCAGGACTCGTTCAGGACCTGGAAAAGACCAACCCTCATCCACTTTGGGATTCCTCCGAGAGTAGGGCACCTCATCCACCCCCACACCCCTCCCTCTCTCCTTCTTCTCAACAAGGGCTACAAGGAGCACAGGGAGCTTTCTCCCGGAGCGTGCAAGGGTCTTGGATGCACAGCTGACTGCACGTGTCAGTTATGCTCCAAATGGGTTGTCACAGGTCAAGGTTCTGCAGGCAGCAAGAGCAAATGCTATTTTTAGACAGGATAAGGTCACGGTGCTTTTAGAGACAGTGAGGTCTACAATAAAACCTATTGATCAGTCTCTGGAACTAGCGCTCCGGAGAGACGCCTAAATTGAAACAAAAATTGCCTGGCCGTTTTCTCTATAGACTCGGTGGGTAAAAGCTTGTTGGAGTCTTTCAGGAGATAAAATAACTAAGAAGAACCTGCGTACAGACCACAGTTGTCCATCTAAGTGGATGCACAGGGGGGAAAAAAGGGAAAGTGAGACCTATGGGAGAGAACAGTGAGAAGCTCCAAGCATCCTTCTGCCATGGTGACATGCCAGCTGCCCCAAGGGTGAAGGCCATCCTTACCATGTCCTGACTCCAACCTCCACAGCCCAGGTGTAAAGGCACTACAGCAAACCTGACTTTTAAGAGAATTAATGCTTTACTTGCATCTTGGAGGGTGAGGAAGCCTCTGAAGGCATTAATCACTGGGGTCCCCGACAGCACACGCGCATTCACCATCCCTGGAAGCGTTCAAGGCCATGAGCAACCTGGTCTAGTGGAAGGTGACCCTGCCAATGGCAGGGGGCTGGAACCAGATGAGTTTTGAAGTCCCTTCCAACCCAAACCATTCTGTGATTCTCTTTGGCCATTTGTGTTTTGGCGATGAATATAACCTAGCTGATTTGTGGAGGCCCAAAGATGAAAAAAAGACCAGTATCTCAGCCAGGTAAATTATTTAACTGGATGGTTCAGGCATCTCCAAGGTTTACACAACAAATTCTAAGCGTTTATCCGGGTCATGGATAAACCAAAATTTCACCAAAAATACCACAAAGCACTGGACTATCACACCTTCAAGTTCAGCTCTATGCCCACTACAGGCACATAAATCCCTCTATTATCACAAGAGGATCTTTATTGTATTCAAGACCTGGAACCACAGGGACGAGCGTGAGACCGTGGAGCATCTTCATTCATCATCTGCCCCTCTGCCACAGCGTTGCTCACAAACAAAGCATGGCACAGTAAACATAATCCATACATCACACCCTGACATGGGTGACCCCATCAGTGAATCCCAGCCAGAGCACCCCACCAGACACCAGCAATATAACACCCGATGCATTTGGAGGACATAATAATAATAATAATAATAATAATGACTAGAGGTAAATACTATGAAGCCATGAAAAGCTAGTGTGGGTGGTGGGATACGTAGTTTACTTTCTACTCCAGACAGTAACAACATGAGCAGAGACATACACTGAGGTGCTGAGGTAAAAGCAGATCATGTGGGAATTAAGGCACTCGCAAGCCTGCGGCGTAGCTCGCTCGCCATCCGACTGCCAGGTTAGGCTGCAGTTTAGGTTTCTGCATAGTAGATATGACAAGATGCAAAATCTCAAGCAGTATCATCTGTACAGTGACTGCGCTGCAGAGGAACCATAGTAAAAAACATGTTTCAAAGCAGTACAGTAATTGTGATTCTGGGGGAAAAAGATCAACAACAAAAAAAAAGACAGGCTGATCAAAAAAATATACTGCCACTAGAAAAGCCAAGGTAATTATTCTTCTGTTTAGGAAATCAGGCTTGGGTTTTGTTTGGTTTCTTTCCATAAAGGTCCTTAGGCCCCTACCAACACTTTTACGATTTTCTTCTTAGTGCCCTATGACTCTAGGACAAAGTTTGAGATAAAACGATTATAATAAATAAGGACAAAGTTATTTGGGAATTAAGGACACTGCTGCAGCCCCTCATCTTCTTAACTGATTAAATGAATAGAGCTTTAGTGGAATATATGTCTGAGAAAATTCAAAGCTAATTTCTGTTTATAATTACTGATAGCACACGAGTATCCGTTCCAGAAAGCCTACTCCATCACCCAGAAAGGAGATGCAAATATGGGTATAAATATGGAGGGCAGTGAAGCCTGTGGCAGTGCTCACATTAACTGCCATGCAGTCTGACTCCTACCCCATATATGTGTATGGGTACACACACTCGCACACACACGTGCTCCTCTGCTGATTTTTGACAGGCATCACTTGTATCCAGGCTCGACTCCATGCCTGCCACCTTCTCCAAGTTTTTTCCTAAACTGCTGTGGCTGGTAGACAAAGCTCTCTGTTAATCTGAACACAAATAACTGTAACAGGTTGAGCCCAAGCTCCTTTGCACCGCTGTGCCTACCAAGTGACTCTCTTGACTGCAGAAAGCCACTTAGGATTTACCCCTGGGGTAACTCTGAGCAGGATCTGCCCCCACAAACCCTTTCTCTGTGTCTCTCCCTGCCCCTGGGTTTTGCATAAGCACAGAATCAGGGAGGGGACCACAAACATTCCCTACTGCTGCCCGAGAGGAGCTTTTGTAACCTGCCCAGCTTGCTGTTGGGCATGAAACTGAGAGGCTGGAGAGGCTGGAGTGGCAGAGAGTGGCTCCCTCAGTTTGTTTAACTGCAAGATGCATCTGGATTTGTGGGGCTTCCAGTACAAGGCTGATCCAGCTCAGGATCAGCATCTCCACGAGAGAGAGGCGAGGGACACGATGCTGTGCTTCCCAGAGCCACCTTCATCCCTCTCCTGGGGGCACAAGGCACTGAAAGACCCAGCTCTTCCCACAACAGGCAGGAAAAGGAGGGAAATAAACCCCCAAACTTTTAATTTTTGTCTTTCCCATTTATTTTTGAATTAGCATTCAGCGCCTGCCGCTGTGACACGGATAGCTAAAAATGTGTGTGCGGATATGTCATCCATGAACAAAGTAGCTCATGTTTGTTCTTTATTATTTAGGAAATGCACATTAATTACTGCAGATTTTCTCCTATACATCTACTGTATCTCAGACAGAATTGCTGAGAAGGTCTGCAGAATAAAAATGTATGGGGTAATTAAATGGATATTTATAATTAGAACTTAATAATTTGCATCAGGGACAAATGAGCTCTGATTTCAATCTGTAGTGCATTTAGATTAGCCTGAAGATAGTGTAATTTGATGTTTTATAGTCCTCCTCTCAGATTATGAAACAATACAGTGTCTTTAAAGCAGCCGTGTTTGTGTCAGGAGTGTGTTAAGAAGCAGCCGCAATGAAAATGTTTGACAACGTGAAAGCAGCCATAAATTACACGACAACTGTGTAAAAGTCGTGATGAAACAAATAAAGAGCTGACCTATAATGCATCTGATTCAGCACCGTGCCCGGACCACTCTGCGCTCATCCCGGAGCGCATCCTTACGCGCGCGGCTACTTAGCGCCGAGAAAACTGTAAATTATCCCTAGTCAACAACATTGATTTTTAGTCGACGTTTCAATCAGTTTGAAGTAGAAATACTACACCGCTCCCCCGGCAGCCTCTCAGCCAGCCGGCTGCTCGGCCGGAGCCTCTTCGGGCGCAGCTCTGTTACAGCCCCATTGTTCCCACTGTACAATATTTATCGCGCGCTCTCCAGACGCAGGTACTTGACCCAAAGGTCACCCTGCCTTGTCTCCTGGACATACAACCCACCTTTGCTACCAGTGCCTTTGGCCCAAACACAGGGAGCCCCTGCAAATCCCGCTGCCTCCCCATAGATGTATAGGTGAATCTAACCCAGGGACGTGGCACTGCACGGCCACAGCTGAGCACGTGCCCCCAGACCAAGGGGCTGAATCTCCCGAGGGCCAGAGGTGAGGCGAGGTGGACTCCTTACCAAGGTCTTGGTAAAGAGCAGGTTGGTTTGGAGATGTGACCACATCTTTGCTTCTCCTCCCAGATTTGCCGAGCCACCAGCAGGAAGGAAGAGCAGTGAGGCTGGGCTCTCATTCCCGCTCTGCTGCAGCTGTCTGGCCTTACCTGGGGTGAGCCACCCCACCTGTGCACAGCAGTTGCCTCTCTCGCCCTGGCAGTGCGAGGGTGTGCTCATTAACATCTCCGAGGCACTCATGTCCTCCCGTAATGGATGCTGCAGAGGTAACACCTCGATCAGCAGATAACAGGGAGTCCTGTGCAGGCATTACACACACGGGAGCTGTGCACATGAGTAGGCAAACGCCCGGGAAAAAACACAGGGGTCCCAAGTTGCTGGGAAGCTCACTATGAAACCAGTTACAGTCTGACATGCAACATAGGGAGTGAGGGAAGAACCAGTGTAAGGAAGGAGATTTCCAGACCCAGAGCCCTGACACTCAGCCTCATGGAGCCATATCCCACAGCCTCTTCCCAACCTTTGTACTTTCCTCCCACAGAGCAGAGCTCAGCGCACCGCACATCACCAGCTGCCAGCTAAGAACGAAAAGGGGAATGAGAGGAAACAAGGCTGGGATTTTCAACCTGGCATATTCCCAGATTCCTCAAAACTACAACTCACAGACCCGGATGCCCACATGGAGCAAGGTGGTCAGGCAAAGCTTTAAGTAAGAGAGGCCATCCCTATGCATGCTCTCTTTCCAAGAGGGACAGTCTTGTGACATAAAGCCTCTAGTGCCAAGCAAACCTCGTCATTCCCAGCAAGGTGTGATGCTGGGAATGCATCAACGGGACAGAGGACAGCCAGGTGACCCAACCCACTCCGACCTACCCTTCACACCTCTGAAAACACTGCCCTTTGCAGCAGGGGGAGCCTGTGTTTTCCCAGCTATGCCCTTTCTGTGAATTTTGAAATCCACCGTCCATCAGCATGATGGGAAACAAGGCGTTGAGCTCTTCCTCTGAGGAGTTTCTTGTTTGACCAGAGTACACGTTATTCAAATCAGCCAGAGTGAAACGCAGTTAAGCTGCTGTTTGTTCCAGCACAATGAGACTGGCCTGTTATAAAGCAAAAATGTCAGGATGCTACAGGCTCAGCCTCCTGCCAAGACTGGTAAGTAGCTGAACAACTGTCAGAAACAGCATAATGGGAAACAACAAAAAAATAAAAATACTCAAAACAACCATGAATTCAGATTGCATTTCTAAGTCACAGGTGCTCTGGGGCCACCCACACCCACAGCTAGGCACCCTTGGGAAGCTCCAACCCGGAGCATCCCTGCAGCCTCCTTTGCTACATCCCCACCACATCCACCTCTGGCAAAGCAAGGAACTTTCAGTAAAAACAATGGTAATCCAGTAAACATCTTGGATTTTTGTCTTTATTCTCACCTCCACAGCACTTATTACACCACCACGGCGTTGTGTCTATATTCTCACCACCCAACGAAGCACCTCGATGTCAGGCATGGCCCAGCAACATTCTGTGAGGGCTACATGAAGGCTGGAAGTGCAGCCACCTTCACACCCAGTGCAGGTCTGCACTAGGCGATCAATTTGATCTTGCTTCTCATAAAGTCGTTTGAATGGGTAGGAGCCAGCATGAAAAGGTGCTGTCGTGCACAAGCTGTGGGCCTCTACTGGGTCTGCCCCCAGGGTTCACTCTCCCCAGCCAGGCAGGCATTGCCTTGCAGATGCCTTTCACCCCCCAATTTAACTCCTGCTATCTCTGAAATCTCCCAGACACACGCACGCCCCTCCTGCTCTCACACTCTCAAGTTTAGTTTGCCTCTCAGAACAGCAACCCCCTTTTTTTTTCCTGTCCTGGGCCCTCGGGTTACTGGCACGGCGACAACTCTTTTTTTTCCCCAACAGCAAGCCAGGAAAGATGATAGAACCTGCGTGCGTGGCCAAGGGACTGGTCTCAACTGGTTCAGAGGGAAAAAATGGAGCTGTGTCTTTTTTCCCCCCCTCCTCTCCCTCTTCTTGCCTTTAGCCAAAAGACCTGGGAGCATTTGATGTACAGTCAGCAGGTATTAAAAAAAAAAAAAAAAAAAAAATTATTGAAAAGGCCGGCCGGCTCCGGAGCTGTGACACTCTCTCATCAAACTCTGGACTTCAGCCAAGTTCATCTGTTAATGGAGATTTTTTCCCCCCCTCCTCTCCCTCTTCTTGCCTTTAGCCAAAAGACCTGGGAGCATTTGATGTACAGTCAGCAGGTATTCAAAAAAAAAAAAAA
>VZRQ01010151.1:1433-19286 GCA_013397975.1 Machaerirhynchus nigripectus | reverse complement strand
CTCCCCCCGCCACCACCCCCTCGCTCCCTCCTCTACCTCTTCCTCCCTCCTAAAAAACTAGACATCGATTATGTCTGTGCTTTTCCCTTTCTATTCAAGATAAACAAAGTGCTTCAAGTTCAGGGCACACCCTGGGACCCTTGACAAAGCAATCTATCATCCTGTCTGCTAAACCAGTCTGGCCACACCACCGCCGCGGAGACTAATGCTTCCAGTGTACAATTTTCCCTTTGTGCTGCTGCCCTATTACTAGTAACCTCTTTTCTTCCCTACCTTCCCAGGAGCAGATGTGCTTGACCACTTTGCCTAAGCCCCTCCTGGCAAAGGCATTTTTTGCTGAAAGCAACGTCAAGAATTTAAAAAAAAAAAAAAAGAGCCAAAACCCCGCCTGCCCCCTCCTTGCCCCGACTGCCATCTCCATCCTTACGTCCACCAAAGAAATCCAGCACAGAGCTTGATTTTTCCTTCCCCACTGAAGATTTCTTTTCAGGGAGTGAGTTCAGGTTTAAATCATATCCACTAATTCATTCTGACTTGCAATTAAATGCAAATACACTTTTATAGCCAGCATGGAGTGTATTAATTTTAACAGCAAATGACAAAATAAGAATACAGTCCCTCCAATACCAATAATGAATCGCACAATAAATCACGTTAGTGGTCACATTCATTAAAGCTTGTAAAGCTCTTGGAGATCCGCGGGTGCGATGTGCCACCAACCCACAGAGCAGCACCAGCTCGCCCGGACCCCACTGCTGGCACCCGAGTGTCCCAGGCCCCAGCTGGGGGACACAGAGAAAACCCCACAAGGTGCAGTGCACCCAAATCCACTCTCAGTCCTTCCCAGCAGTGCCACAGGGAGCTGGTGCTTCCCAGGTGAGCGGTACCGGCGAGATTCACAGCCCAATACTGAGTGTGGGTCTCACTGCAGGGCCGAGGCATCCAGGCAACATGGTTCAGGTTAAGGGAAGGGCCAGGCTGGGTGCTCTAAAACACAGGGCAGTTACAGAAATTAATAGGAAACCACAAATCACCATTTAAGGGCACTTCCTAACAGCCAGCCTGGCCTTTTCCTAATGCTCCCGGCTGCCGACAGCGCTTACCCCTTCCCCAGGTCTACACAGCGCTCCATTTGCTTGCCAGCACTAGGATCCTCTGCACCGTTTATTAGCCAGCATGGGGGAAAGTGAGGGTTTTCTGGCTCCTTTGTTTTGTTAGGACAGCTGTGTGCCATTCCCACCCCCTCCCACCCATCCTCTCCTGAAGAAATAATTAAATCCAATTAGGACCAGAAAGTAATTTACATTTTGGTTCTGTGTAAGATGGGGAGGTGGGGGAAGGAAAAAAAATCCCTGAAAACACACTGCGATGAAATTTCATTCCTTTGCCACTTATTTGTCTGCTTTTGCTTTTGAGGACAGATCAGGCTGCACTTTCCCACTTTAGAGGCTGTACATTTTGGCGCGTGGACCGAGAGGGAGACAAGGAGGGTGGAAGAGAGAGAGAAAACTTGCTCCCATTCCCTGCTCTGTGAACAAGACAGTTCTGCTGGGCAGCCCATCCTGCTCCTGCTCCTGCTCCTGGCTCCTGCTCCTCCCCTCGCCGTGCCGGGGGCTCCTCTGCCGCGGTTTACTGATTTACAGAACCTTGGTATGTGAATGGCAAAAATTCCTTGGCATAAGTGTATGTTTGCTGATCACATTTCAGATCATGTGTTGTTCATTATTATGACTTGCTCAGAAACAGTTTTGCTACAGTTATGTGGGTTTGCCTTGGATATTTTTTCCTCTTTTAGTACATTGAAAACATCATGGCAGGGGGGGAAAGCAAATGAGAAAATGTTTTTGTGTCTACACCACCTCAAAAGTCTATTTTGAAAAATTACGGAAAGGAATACAAAATATTCCAGGACTAGGAAGCAAGGGGGGAAGGAAATGAGATTAACAAATAATTTCTTAAAGACAAATGTGATGTCAAATTTACAAGTGGAATATGTTCCTATGGATGTGGATGGAATTATAGGTGGATTTGATATTTACACACTTCTGAAATCTCTAAAAATACATCCAGCCCAACTGATGGATTGATTTTAATTTGGTGGATTATTTAGGCAGCCAGAAGAGAAGATCTTTTTGCCAGGCAAGGCACCAGTGCCAGGACCTTCTGCAGCACAGGGTAGCAAGTCCAGGACACACTGAATTCTAAAAATACTCCCCCCTTGCCTTCTGCAGAGAACTTTTTTCTGAGTTCACATTCTGGCAATTAGAAAAGCAAGTAAGTCGTCACTCCAGAAAAAAAAAAAGTTTCCGAACAACACCACTGTTCTGCTTTCACCTGTGTTGTAAAACTCCAGTTAATTCCAGAGAGTTTGCTCTGAACTTCTCCTGCGATTCACCTCCATCTTTGCTCGTGGGAGATGGTTCACGTGGGTTTCCCCTCACCACGCAGGTCACCTGGGCACTCTCCTCTCCGCGCCCGGCGCAAAACACGAACATTTACTTTTTTGTCATTTTCATATAGTAAACTATCCATTCGATTTCAACGTATCTTACTAAAGCAATTACATCAAGAAAATGATAGCGCGTGTGGAATCAATTATGCATGCACTTGGCCAGGGACCAAAGGCTATGAAGTCGGAGAGGGCAGAATCGTTCGACACACACAAATAAAAAGCCCCTGGATCTTGCAGATGGACCCCATCAGTTCATCTTACTGCCGAAAAAGTTCATGCACTTAATAATTTATTTGTGTTCTGGATACTGTTTCCCAGCTGAATATTAACAACTTTGAACTGAACCATGCTTTTAGCGTGGTATGGGTGGAAGTCATGGAAGGGCAGCAGCAGGTCTTCTCCGAGGTTAAAATTATACTTCTGTTCCTTCCAGAATGGTCCTTTTCCCTCTCCGTTTATTTTCTTTCATTAAGCAGTTCCTTTAATCAGGGTATCGGTTTCACCCCTCCGATTCATCTTCTTACCCAGTGATAAACTCTCCAACCAAAGCTGAGCATCAATTACCAAGGCTGGACAACCGAAGGGATGAAGTGAAGGCAAGGCCCCGATCCCACAGCCAGGAATTGCGGTGCTGCCAGCCTGAGGGACAGGGGACAGGGACCAGGCCAAGCCCCAGCCAGGCAGGAGGGGTGGCGGACGGCCTCCGGTGCTGGCCGGGCACGGATGCCCGGGCAGGTTATGAGAGCTGGGCAGGCTTCCAGCCAGGCTGCTCCCAGTTTCCCCTCCCAGGGCTGGATGATTAACGCCTTGCCCGGACAGGCAGGAGAAAAAGACCCTTCCTTGTGATGAAGCAACTGGGAGACTGGAGTGGAAGAGGAGCAGCGCCAGCAGCACTATTTGCTGCTACGAACAGGGTGCTCCCTGCCCTTTATGCAGTGTCCCCTAAAAGCAAGGCCACCACCCCAAAGCCACCAGCAGCTCTGCACCCACAGGCAGCACAGGATGGGGCCTGGGGCATGTGCTTTCAACACTGGTCCCGCAGAGAAGGGCCCAGGCACCGCCACATCCTGCCCTGCTGTCACCTCTCCCTCCGGCCCTGGCATCTCCAGACCGCGGAAAATAATTCTTTTCTATCTACACATATAGAATTATTTTTTAAAGGAATGTCTCCCCCAAATGGGAACAATTTCCTTCTACACTTCCAACCAAGTGTACTTAACATTAAAAGAGAACTGATAGAACATATTTAATTACTCAAGGTTAGACTCCTAATTCCTCAATTCACTAAAGGAAACTTGGCAAGAAGATGCATCATTTTGCTGCTTTCTACTGGAGCATCTGAGGGAGAAGAGCCACTGAGGCAGCTAATACACAAAACATGATCAAAAGTGATTAACAACAGCTTCATATGCAAATTGCATTAATGAAGGAGTGCAAAGTCATCATGTAAATTAAATATGTCAAATCTCTTGGTGAACTTTCAATCTTGAGAAGAAAAAACACCGCTTTAATTTTTTTACATCATCAATTTTCCAAGATTGAAAATCTAAGAATCTTGGTGCTATAAAACAATTTTCACCTTTTTTTTCTCCTTCAGCAGCCTGACAGGCTGGCCTGATGTGTGCCGAATGCACATGTTAATAGGCCAATCAAAAATGCAAAACAATTCGCAATTACTGCAAGGACCTAATGGTCATTAGAATTTACAACTAGGTAATGAACTAAAGTCTGCCCACACCATGCATATTCATAAAGCAATTTAGCCTTTGAAGATTAAAGAAGTGCTTAAAATTCAAATGAGCTTTAGCAAATTATCAGTAAGATTCATCCAAAAAGCAAAAGGGTTTTTCTTCCTGTGATTTCCTTATTTTTTTAATGCAAAATTGTTATATCTTCCAGACGGAGCTTCAACTAAACACAGGGCTCCGAGTCAAGCCAAAGGGGCTAGAGACAAACAGAGGCAGAAAACATTGTTATGGACTTTGTTCAGAAAACTAAGCCCTTAAGAGCCAAACCTATCTCTAAACATGGTAATTTATCAAAAGCAGCACAGACTTGCTCATAGGCAGTATTGTGTGCCGCTCTCCGAGAGCAGATTAACAAGATTTCCACCACCCTCCAAAAAAGCCTTTTTCCCCTCAAGTCACATCTTCCATGTAAACAGCAAATGTATTATAAAAACATTATTTTCATCAAAGTGCAGCAGCATTAATTTTAGGGACTCGCTGCATTTAAAAGGGAGGGATGAAAAGACCTCGGCACCGGAGCGTGCCACTGAGAAAGTCGCTGTGCTCCCGGGGAGCGGAGCTGCAGCCGCTGAGCGAGCGGAGTTTGCGGGGGCACCGCTCAGCGCCGCCGGCCGCTCCCAAACTTGGCTCTGCTCTCGCCGGCCCCACCGGGGCCTGATCCTGCCATCCCAAAGGGTGCAGAGCAGGGGAGACATGCTTCTGCCAGAGACCCCGGGAGGAGGCTGGGGAGGAAGGGGCTGGCTGCCTTCCCGGCACCCCGACATTGAAGGATGGATGAATGCTCAAATAATTCCTATTCCCACCTCACCAGCCTTCTCCAACCCCATGGCTTATCCTAGCTGCACCCCTGCAGAGCAAAACAGAGGATGCCGGGAGCTGTGCTGATGCTCCGCTTTTTTAACATTTATTGGACAAAACAGGACCTGGTGCCGTGCAACAACCGCAACAGCAAACGTCTGGACTGGCCACGAGTCCCCAGTTTTACGCAGTTCCCCCCAACACCAACATTACTTCACACAAGAAGAGTCTAGGGAATGCCAGCATGGGATGTGACAGCACAAATCAGAATTAGATTAAAAACAAAAGTTTAGAAACTACTGCCGGGCCGCCGAGCTGTTGAAGGCCACAAACTGCCTTCAAGTCATGTCCCCCATTAGGAGATTTTTCCCCCCACTTCTTTCTCTGTTTCCAGAGACATAAAAACCACACTACTGGGCTCTGAGCATTCCTTAAAATAAAGCAATTAACTTATTTCCAGGCTCCAGCAAGCGATCGTGACAGCCTCCCCCCCCGGCAGAAAGTGGGAGCCGTGGTCCCTGACCCCCGGCCAACACAAAAGAGGCAGCCCCAGCACAATGCCTGCTGTCAGCAACTGAATTATTTTTATACAGGAATTTTTATCTCTATGGTACAAACAAGTATGTGTCTGTGCTGACTTGTTAAGCAATCCACTTGTATGTAGAATAAGATTTTTTTTTCCCTGCTACCAGTCACACAGCTCTAAGATCAGAAGAAATACATACTCTTTGAAGCTCCTCAAATGTTTTAGTTAAAAGGACAGCAGTTGTTTTCAAAGATCCAAGAGTATCTTTATCAGAATTTAATTTTTCCTTATTGATTTTTTCTAACGTAACACAAATTTAACATAGGACAGTTTATAGTTTATTACAAAATAATACAGCCTCTATCTCTTTTTCCAAATGCATCCCACTGTGTTCTAGCTTCTCAAAGAGAACAAGGCTCCCGGACTACTGTTTCTCATTGTGCAACAACAACTCTTCCCTAAACATGAAAATCAGCATCAGTAATAGAGAAACACGGGGAAAAGCCCCCGGCCACCCTCACACAGTAAATGCTCCGTGCGCTTGCGATGCCCCGGCTGAAGAACGACAGTTTTGCTGATCTATTCTCCTACTCCACAAAGAATAAACTCAGTATAAAACGCAACGAAACCCAGATGATTCATTCAATGTCTGAAAAAAAACCCAGCTGTGACGCTGAAGCAAAGTAATGCTGGGTGACAAATTAATTGTTGCGAATATTGGGGGGGGGAAATACAACACATTTTTATTTTCACATTTTATATTCCACTACCTGATAAATCAATTAAGCAAGCAATTAATGCAAAATTAAACTCCTTACTTCCTAAAGGAACAAGGAACTGTGATGCGTAATTTTAAAAAGGTAATAGCTGTAGTAATAGCAATAACAATAATAATAATATTATTATCCACAACAACAATAATAACACCACTAAAGGCAGGGCTCTTCTTTGAGCCTTTGTTGTTCAGCAGTAATTCCATTGTTTATTTAGGCAGAGGTTTTTCTATCTGCAGCTAAGATCAAATTGTAGGTGTAATTGTTCAGCATTCAGGCAAAGCAGGGGAGGGTGGAAGCAGAAAGCCCTTGGTTCTGACTGACCAAAGCTCCCCAGGTCTCCCTCCACCAGCACACCCACTCCGGTGGGAATCCTGCACCCTCTGAAGCACCCTGACAACGCCTACCTGGAAGGGCAGAGAGGAAGCACTGCTTCTCCTGGCAGCTATTTCACAGGGACAGCGAGGCTCCCTGCCTTGTCGGCAATGCAGTTATTTGGGTTTTGCTTCTTGCCCCACTCTTGGCGTCTCAGCTATTTAGTGTGAAAAACAAAAATCTGAGCTGTAGCTGAGCTCTGGACCCACCAAAGAGGGGGAAGTGATGGGATTTTTTTTTAACAGCAACCTGTTCAGGTAAAAAGTTCCAGCAGAATTGCAGCAGGCAAGCGGGGAGAGGTCTCCGGGGAAAGCAGAGAGAATAAACACTTCGGTGCACTGTCTGCAAACCCAGAATTCAGCAGCTTTTTTTGGCAGCCGATTTGTTTCAAGTGTTTTGTTTCAGGGAACGTATGTATTTTTCTTTGTGCATTTTGTGGATTTACTACAACCGCTCCTGACAGCTGTTGATTCAGTTAAATGAGCACATTATTAAAAATCCTCGAACACAACCACACTGAAAAACAGACACCTTTGGATGGAGCTGAAGATTTGAACACACAAGAAGATGCAAATGAAACCTCTGGAGGAAGATGTACAGCCTGGGCTGTACCCAAGCCAGGGGGCAAAGGGGGCTCCAGCCCTGTTTGTGGTGACTCTGTTTTCTTTGTTTTGACCAGACGCAGATGCCAAAAAAAGAATGAAAAGCAACACCAATAATCCCAAGTATAAAAAATAAATGTTTGCCAATACTTGAAAAAATTACATCCCCCAGCGGGCTGGAGTTAATGTGCTTCAAATAATTCTGCACCGTGCCCCGTACTTTGTTTTCTTTTCTTACTTACTATCCAATTTTGCAGAGGAACGACACCTATTCAGAACGAGGAGGGAAAGAAGAGGATGTTTTCATTTTGCTTTAGATCAAAGGCAAACAAGAATGCAAACTGTGGCATATTGAGTATTTTTTTCCACCGCTGTCTTTCACACTGGGCTATCGAAGTTTTATACAATTCCCCAGCCCGGCTGCATATTAAGCTGGCTGTGTACAGCTTTATTATAGCGTGGTGCTGAGGAAACATTAATATTCCTGTGTTGCATCTGACAGGACATTTACATGCGCCCATCTGAGCTCACACCTGAGAGCTGCTCCAAGGTACAGTAGCTGTGCTCCGATTGTAAAGGCAAATGAAGAACACAAATTCCCTGCTGGGATCGGGGCTGACCTCGCCACACCCCACACTGCAAACCTTTCCCTCGCCAACCCCAGGCAATGCCACCTCCGAATGAAGAATGAGCCACCAAGTTACCAGCCTGGGTGATAGAAGAGCAAAAAAAACCTCGCTGAAATATTTTAAAGATGCACAGCGAGTGCAGCTGGCCAATAAAGGTTGGAAAACAAACTGGCTGAACCCCGTGCGGGATGCGTTGCATACTAAACCTGATTAGAGAGATGGGGAGGATGTTTATGGGCTTTAAAATGCGTTTGGCATTAACAAGGGAGGGTTTGAATAATGTGAGCACTTGGTCTGCTCATCCATAGGGGTCCACAGCCACCAGTCCAGCTCCTGCAAGAGTTTGATCCACGTCTGGCGGAGCAACGCACACCCAAGATGGGGGCCCTCCAGAGCGAACTGTGTTTCATGGAAATTCATTATCAGATCATCCCAACCACTTGGGTGGTTTGTGGGTCCACTAACGTGCCTGTTATTTTTTTAAAGTGTGCCATAAATCACAGCGATTCACGTACTGGTGTCTACCTACATGGGCCCAAACCTGCTACGCCCGACATCACCAGGCATCAGGCTGCAGCTACTGTCTATGTACAGTGAGACAAAATTATGTTCATTAGCCCAAGGGAAAAGCAAAAAAAAAAAACCCAGCCAATGGTTAATTTTAGGGCCATACTACCAGTATGAACATATATACATATATAAGTCTTAATGTATTAAAACATATGGACTTGACATGTTTTATGGACTTGTGCAATACCCCAGTAGCTGACACATAAAACCGAGCACTCCGGGATGGAAGCTGCGTTCAAATGCCTGCCACTGGGAGAAGACAACTTCCTTGGACTTGCGACATCCCTGGCAGCATCATGACCCGAACAAAATCACAACAAGCAGAAAGGTAACGAGAGATCCTCAGCGATTAGCTAAAAAGAAAACCCAACAAAACACAAGTGGCACTGTGCCAGGCCATGTCCAGCCTGATGCTAAACGCCTTTTATTGCACAAAGCTGGTACTAGTGGATACAAAAACAGACCGAAGCTTGAAGGGAATTTTGTCCAAAATATTTCTGTAATGAGGATGCGTGCAGGCAAACAACTGGAGGCTCCACTCCCGTTGCCTGACGGTGCCTTGCAAGCCTCTTTAATCGTCTTTATTATTTGAATGAAACAAGAAAGAGCTCGTGGGCTGAGGGTTGCATATACAAAACGGGGTGATGCTAATAGGCCTCCTCCTCTTTAAAAGAGGCATTACCAAATTATGGGAATGTTTAGGGAAGACTTTACTTCTCCCACCGGGCTAATTAGAAGGTGTCTAATTTACTCCCTGCCTCAGTTTCCATCACCCAGCATTCGTTGCTGGGACGCGCAGAGCCTTGCGCTATTACGCGCATGATTTTCAAAGCTTTCAGCACGTGATACCAACGTGCACCTTTCAAGATCTATATGGAGCTTAACGTGTGCCAGGCTGCCTCTTGAACCATCAGCATTTTGGATGCAGTGATGCTTCTGCTCGTGGACAGCTCCACAATTCAGTGTCCCACGCAATAGGAGAAGGAACAGAAAATGTTTTTCTCATCCTCTCAGAAGATCTGATTTGCAGGAAACAAAAAAACCCACCAGAAATATTCAGGGCACCACAACACTGTGATGCTCCCCTGGAAGGCAGAGGCAGAGGAAAACTTTCTACCCTGCTTCTGTGCTTCGAGGGAACTCGTATTTGTGTTTCCAATAAAGAGCCATTTTTACATTAACTGGAACAGCAGGGAATAGGAAAACTAACACAATTTTTACCTCGTACAAAGGATGATATTGGTGTCACGTGCTTGCTTCTTCAAAAAACGTTATTTATAAAAGGCAACGGGGAAAGCAGGGAAACCATTGACTCTTCTCTGTACCCCCACACGAGCAGCATTACAGCAACTTTTTGATCCCCTACATTTTTTACATTTTCCCCCCCAGAAGTAAATTTCACAGCCACACAGGCCACCGCCTTTAATTAAGCTTTCAAAAGTCTTCTGACAATGCCAACAATTGCAAGACACTTCTAGAGCTCAATCATGCAATCATCGTGACACTTCTATTTACAATTTGTCTTAGAAAGAGTTTCTCTGACATTGTACTTTGACAAAACAGCCAAGCTGCTGGTTCACAACCTTTCTCTGTCTTATTTACAAATACAGCTTGTACGCAGCACTCCAAATCTCGGGAGCAGGAGCCTTTGGGTAGCACCCTCACTATTTTTTTCTGCCTGCAATATTTTACCCAGCCTGTGCTCTGTTTCTTTGTATGAGGAAAGCAGACAGAATTTGACTTCAAAATCTTCCCATATTCCTTCTTCCCCTCCTCTATCTTTAAGCTTTCATCTTATTGTCCAGATGCAATGCTAACTATTCAGTGCAGACAGCAGTATTTTTTGTCTCCAGAACTAAACAAAACAAGGAATCAACACTCACAACCTACAGAATGATAATGGCAACTACTAATAACAGCCCAAGAAAATTTCTGCTTAAAGACATTACTTTCTGAGACCTGTAATAATAAAATATACTCAGTCTGAAATTCAGTACCAAATGACATTCACCTTCCCCAGACTGCAGCAGACAGAGGGATTTCTTACATTATTTTCCCACGTGTTTTATTTGAATGTCACAAGCAGCTTGAGAATATAGGATTCGAGCAGTAAAAATGACCTCCCCTCCTCCTCCCCTCTTTGTACAGTTAATAGAGCATCCGTGGATACACACTCGGCATTATACAGGGGAATACGCAGCAGCACTCTAAAGTGTTCCCCCAACTGCGTCCAAGTAACATTTAAGATCCCTCCTCACCCAAACCCCAACCTTTCATTAATTCCCTCGGATTTATACATTCAACAAACCAACCACCAAAACCTGACACGGGCGGGCGATAAATATTTCCTCAGCCTTTTCAATAAGTGAACAGTGATTTTACATTCACTGATCTCCAGATACTTCAGTTAATATTTCCCCCTATTGTAAAATACGAGAGCGGATAACTAAAGCCCTGCCGTCGCCCTCACTGCAAATCACGGGCTGCCGGTATCTGGTGGTGAGGCTTTGACATACATATTGATGAAAGCTGCCTCGTTGGACCCACACAACATATCCTATTAATTTTCAGCTAAATTTATGGCATTTCAGCTCCAGCGCTGGATCAGCATCACTCAAAATTTTATAGCAAGCCAGAGCTGTGCACAGGCAGACACCCACATGGAAGAGCCAGGTACGGACACATGCCTGCACCTATATGGATCCCTCGGCTGCTGCACAGGTTGCACACACACAGATACGCTCCTGTCCTCATCCCTGTCTCTGGAAAACGGCATGATAAAGAGCAGCCTAGCGACAGTTAAAACAGACATAATTTCTCCCTGCATTTGAATGACTCGCTGCCTCCTTCCTCCTCTGTAGATCTCTAACCATCACTTCAGATTCTCTTCTACTGTAACACCCCAACTTACTGACTACAAAACTGCAGGCAGGGAACAAACTGCACCCGGAGCTCACCCACAGCACCTCTGTCTCCAGGGCTAACCTGGAACACCTCTTCCAGCCTCACAACTAACTGGGGACATTTTTATATCGCTATAAAATATGTACTTTCTGGTCTCTTAGCAGAAAGAATCACTTCCCCCAACTTCTGTGTATTTTTCCAAAGGCAGCCTCTGTCTTTTTTATTTTAATTACACACTCAAATCTTTTGCATTTTGCATTCTTGCACAGAAATCAGATATAAATAGCTGATTTAGAAGAATCTGCGGTTCTCTGCAGGGGCCTTGCTGAAGCCTGAACTTCACAGTTGAGGCTCCAAGACCCCAGTAGAAATTTTATTACTGGACTCCACAAACTACTGGCTACGAGCAGTGGGTCACTCCAGCTATCGCCACACTTCTTTGTGACACAAGGGAGCTGAACTCATCCAAGTGAAAAGGGAGATGAAAACACGAAGGGGAGGAACAGTGCAAGACCCCACAAGTCCTGGTGCACCTTCTCCCTCTCCCAAAGCCAGGCTGCATTTCCAGCCAACAGAAGAACCAAGGGACCCCACTGCCGCTTGACTCCGGCCCAGCCAGGGATGTGCAAAGAACCTGCATTCTTGGACCTCCCATCCGTAGGCACAGCTAGGCACCACAGCCAGAAAACTTGGGGCAGAAGAGCCTGACAACCACAACTCCATCTCTGTTCAGGACACACTCACGGCTTGCTCTGTGGACCCTCCTGCACGACACCAAGCCTGCTCCCAGTCAAGCCCCCCCTACGTCTTAGAACGAGCAGGATCAGGCCCTGCCACCGAGCCCCTGTCCTCAGCCACCGCCTCCGCTCAGCGAAGCATTTACAGTCAGTTAAAGCCAGGGCCCTTTCTGAAGTAACAGCCCCGTGACGGCGCGCGAGCCCAAATCCTCCTCGCTTCGCGTCACCCGCGCCACGCGAAAGCCAGACTTGGCTCGCTGAGCTTCCCGCGCCCAACGAGTGCCAGAGCAAAACCCTCAGCAGAGGAGGTTCCCCTCGTGCAGAACTCCTTGGCGTGGCCATCCCTCCAGCCCAGGGACCTATCTGGGACCACGGGGACGACAGCATGTTTAATTCTTGCTTGACAGATACTGCGTTTTGTCTTTTGAGCAGAGCGGCGCCGTACGTAAATACAGCGTTACATCATACCACCGCTCCTCCATATTTGGTGATTTAGTATGGCTCCAGAGCTTGGAAGACTACAAATCCCTTCCGCCGGGCTCCTGCTTCATTAATCATGCCCTACACTTCTGCTCGCTTTCCGTCAGATCGCAGGCAGCACATGAAAATGGGCACTGCCCTCTACTACTCTGGGAAAAAAACCTCACCTTTAACATCCATGTCTGGGAAGTGCAACATGGGGAGTTATTGGGGGTTTAAGTCTCATTCAAAATGTAGCTCAGCTCAGCTGAGCCTGTTTCCTCTAAAATGTAGAGATATTCACGTTTCAAGGAAATACCGATTACTCTGCAGAAATAGCACACACACGTTCACATGACGTCTGCGTGTGCACGCACATGGCTCTGCACACAGACACGTGCGCAGGCAGACACCCATGCACCGATATGGATCTGCTGCCACCACAAAACCTCCAAAACTGCAGCTCTCCAGCACAGTTTGGCGGCCAGCTTGGAGGCCAGGGAGGCTGCGGGAGGATCCCGCTGAACCTCCCAGCGCCTACTGCCCTATTATGGTTTAACTTTGTGGCCAAAGCAAGCCCAAGACAAGCTCCAGCGCATCATGTGATGATGTACTGCGCCTCTGACAACCCCGAGCGGTCCTGTGGGCTCCCCAAAGAGAGGAACCAGCAGTGCCCCATCCCAAACAGCACTGGAGGGGGAGTTTGAAACTGGTTCAGGCATTCGTTGGGGTTGATACGCTGCGGTCTTGCCTTTTTCGACTGGCAGTATTAGCGTGGTTTGAAGTGATTCGAAATGCTCGCTGCAAATGGGCAGTACTTTTGTTTACTAGCAGGGTTTTAAAAGCAGAGCGTGCCTTGTTACACTCCCAGCGCTCTACGATTTTCTATCGCATGGTACACTGTTATTTTTTTAACCTCATTTGTGAAAATATCTGCATGGCCAATGGCTTTCTAATTTTTTAAAAAATAAAAAAATAAGCTATGAAATTGAATTATTTAGCCTTTTTTCTTTTTTAAAATTACGTTTTATACTGTTTGTTGCACAAAACAGAACTCTGCCTTGGACATTTGTACGGCTGACATGTGGTTGTGTAAACCGCAAACAAAATCAAGATACATCTGTCAAAACCACATCAGAGACAAGAGAGAGCACAGCGAAGCATTTATCATTTGGCTGAGGAGGCAGGCTGCAGAGAGCAGCCTTTCCTGTCAAACCAACCTTTTGAAATTTCCAACATGCCCTTAAACTTTTCGAATAAGCATGTCTGTGCGCTTCAGCAACTGCCCTCTCTACTCTGGCCTGGCCAGTCGAAAATGGCATCTTAAAGTCAAGGTCGGTGGTGTCACTTTGCCATGGGGCTGTGTTTAATTACAGTCCATACGCTGACAGCCAATATGGAACCAAGGCTGGCTGATGCTCGGTTAACTCTTTCACCCCTGACTTTGCCAAAGACTCAAAAGCTCCTCGCTTTCTCGCGCGACAGGCTCGGAACCCTCCTCCCACTGCACTTCGGCAGCCGAGGCACCGGGAGACGGTGACTACAATGCAGGCAAATCACGAGAGTGGCCTCAAACAATACCGCCAGAAACACCGGCTGGCACGGCACGTGCCTGTTGCTCCTGCCGCTGCGCAGGCACCAGGAAACACCGCTAACCCGAGGCAGGGAGGGCATGGACACCCCGGCCGTCACGGCGAGCAGAACACACAGACACGGTAGTGCACGACTGCCAACATGCTACGTTGCAACTGAAACAGAAATAAACTCGCAAACACTTCTCCTTGCTTTAATTTACCTGCTATATGTTCCTGTTTAGGGCAAATTCCTCTAGATGACGTTGATAAACAATCGTCATCCTCTGGCGTAACCTGGATGCCAACCTCCACAGGATTGGATGCTTTTTTCAGCTCACTTGGTGAGGGTGAAGGTGGCTTATCCACAGCCTTCTCTAGGCAGAGACTGCCATTGCATTGTTTCCGTTTGTGCTCAATAAAAATAAGAATGTCCCCCAACGGAAAGTTCATCTGACACTGGCCACAAGTGAGGAGGTCGTGGTCCCCTTCCGGAGCTCCCAATGTGCCATGTTCAGGTTCGTCATCAGTGAGAATGGCTTCAAGAGGTTCGGCTGCAGTTTGAGAAACAAAAGGAGAATGGTTAGAGCTCTCGGGAAAGGCACCGGGCGAGGGGGGAGGAACGTGCCGAGCCCCCTCTTCATGAATATTACACCCGCTCCCAAGTCCGCCTGCTCCCCCCCAACCAAACCCATGCAACACGGCTGTCAGCACGGCACCGAGGACAGGGATTCATCAGTTACAGGGAAGAGATTTTGCAGGAGCAGCTGTAGCATGCAGAACTCGGAGAGCAAGCACCACAACTGTCTCCGTGTTCCTACACGAGGGCAAATTTCTGACTCCTTGAACCATTCGGTGCTAAAATTAAATGGGTAGGCTAAAAGAATAGACTGTGAAACTCTTGTGGTACTACGACAAGAAGGGAATACGGTGTTTTATTGCTGAATGTATTATTTATGTACATGAATTCAAGGCTAAAAGCACTGCACACACTCTCACACACATGGGTGTGTATCTTCCACCAGCCAGACCAGACACACTTTCTAAAATTCAGAAACACACCGTAGACAGAAGGTGTTTTAATACACACAGACACTGCACATTCCCTGTACTGGCCGTGCAGGTAACATGTGCATGTATGTAAAAGAGAAGAGGGGGAGAGCCAGCCTGCATGGCCACACACACCCAGGCACTGACACACGGGGCACATCCAGCCCTCAGAACGCACGTGCAGACGTAAACGCATGGATTTGTGTCACTGTCCCCATCGGCCCGTCTGCAGCTTTCAATTTAAAAAAATCCTNGGAGGGGACGAGGCAAATAAATAAATAAATAAATGTATGTGGCAGAAAACCAAAATGATAAAAAGCAAGTGCAGAAGAAATGCCTTCGGGGTGGGGGGAGGCACCTCTCATTTTTGAGCTACTCCTCAGAATCCAAATAAACAGCAAATTCACCACCGAGTCCACTCAGAGATATTAGCTGGATAGGATATTTTTTAGTACTTAAGAAAACAAGGCAATCAGTCATTCTGCATTTTTTAATCCTGAAATAAAGGAATGCTTAAATTATCTTGAACATGTTAGCACTAGTGGCCTTCAGCATCTAAAAATCAGCCTGGCCAAGCAACTGCCACATTTCCTCGCAACAGTGAGAAGCGCCTTCTTTAAACTCAAAATACCTTGCCTAATGTTGTCAAAGTTGACAAATTTTCTGAATGAGCTCCAAAAAGCTTCATTATGAGGCTATTTCTGCTCACAGAATCGTCAGTGGATGCTTTAACGAGGCAGACTCGGCTCTCTTTTCTGTTGGCTTATTTTTTTTTACATTAAATTTGCAGAGAAATACTTTGGCAATCTCTGTGCAGACTCCATCACTATTGCCTTTCATGAGGGGGGAAAAAAAAATAAATACCAGCAGCATGTTGGTGTTTCTCTGTCTGCGCAACACAACACGCACGCTTAACAGCAGCGAGCAGGAGGAGAGGGTACTACAAATACAACACACACCAAAACACTGCCAGGTAACACAAGTGAGACAGAATACAACTCCTAAACAGTTAATCAGCCTGACCTTCTTTAGCTAGCTGCCAATTTCACATTTAATGAACTTAAAGCCACAGAGAATCAAAAAATAGATTTTAATTTGACTGCACAATATTGGAACTGATTTTGATAAAGTGCAAAAATCCAGTGAACTCAGGTTAAATTTATTTCAACCCTACCTAGGCTGAATATTGAGGAAGAAGATCTGGAGTAGCTCCCAGTTGTGCTCTGTAAAATAATATTGAAAGAGCACACTACCTCGCCGTACCTCAGCTCCAACTAGGACACAGGGATCCAGTCCATCATTTCTTGCCTCTAGTACTACTTCTAATTTAACGTAAGGTCAACCACAGGAATATGAAGGTTACATTCGTATTAATAAAAACAATGTCTTAATCGCTGGGGCTTTCTTCTAAACTTACAGACCGACAGGAGAGGAGGCACAACGTGTGTCTCACGCTCCTCGGGAAGCCGGCAGAGGAGCAGGGTGTTTCTGCGGGATTGCCGGGCATGGCGTTTTTCTCCCCAAGCCGTTCCTTGCGTTCGGACCGAGGGAGTAAATTATTGCAGGACTAATTCCACCGGTAGCTCGCTGCACGCCGCAGACAAAGGTATTTTGCGAATCTAACTTCGAGCTCACCGACCCTCCGCAGCAAAAAGACACAAAACCACCCGTGTTCCCCTTACAACTGGCTTAGCGAGGAGCTCTGCATAATCATTACTCAATTATAATGTTTTCCCGCGGCCTGATTCCTTTCTGACGCTGTCACTATTATTTAGCAGGGGAAGGTAACCCGCTGCTTCGACACCAGACAGTTAAAAGTGGCACTGAACAAAAATAGACTTTGCTAAAAGTCTGTATGGACTGGGCTGATTTACAATCAAAACCAGGAAATGAGTGGTAATTCAGAGGTTGCTGATTACACCTCCACATTTCACCTAATTAATTTTATAGGAGGCAAAGTTCTTGAAAATAACAAGATGATCAAATGTACAGATATAAAACCTGTAACCTCAACATTTTCTATGCTCTTAATGTAAATTATGGCTAATTAACAAGAATTATATACTAATGTATGAAATACGGCTGGCACCGTGTTCACTGCAAAACATTTGGCTCCTGATGGATGCAGAGGCAGCAAAAAAATATGCTTTTTATTATTACTGCTACTTTTAGAACATAATATGAAATACCGGGATTACAAAGAAAACACGAGAATACAATTCACCTGGTCTTGCCTCCGATTTGCAGGATGCATCTTTTAATTCTGGGGCAATCAAAATTCCCTGCCTGGGTCCCTAATCATCCGTCTCTATTTTTCATGCAAATTGCCCTTCCACCAACATGTCTTTTCAGCTTTCCCCCTTCGCCCTCCTACTCCCCCCTTCTTCCCCCTGTTCCCAGCCACCAAAACAACCGCACCGGCAAAAGCGGGATGGATTTTGGAGTGTCGGGAGAAAGGAGGTACTGGGGGTGATGGGGCGGGGAGGGGGGTTGTCCCAGTACGGTGCGGGGAAATGTCCGCGGGGCAATGCGGATGCGCTGCCGGGGCATTTCCCCGCACCGTACCGTGGGAAGGATGGAGAAGGGTTATTTAATCCCAAGTTTACGTCTTCGGATCGTGCGGTGCAAAGAAAGGGAGACTAGGGGGTACAATGGGAAC
>VZRQ01010149.1:0-48035 GCA_013397975.1 Machaerirhynchus nigripectus | reverse complement strand
TATATATATATATATATTTAAACAGATATAAAATCTGAAGACGTTTTTCTCCAGAATTTACATCCCCTTCTGCATGGTGAAATTCAGTCCATGCCTGCCTGAACATTGGTCAGTCAAATTTAGTCAGTCTTCATACTGGCAACACAGCCTTGACCTCTGAGCTCAACCAACCATTTCTGGTGTACTGGAAGCAAGAATCTGTTTTCATGACATCTCAGCCAACTACACTCTCCAGATCAGTTAAAACTGGTGCTCATTTTGGCGCAGAGGGCAGAGATCTAATGAGATCAGGCAGAAGAACATTCTGCAGCAGCAGCCAGAGGCCCCAAACCCCTTTTTCCCCTTGTCATGCAATGCTCTCCAGAACACTCCCTTCTCTGCTTCTCTCTGAGCTCATGAGGACTCAGTGCCATCTGAGGACGGTGGCTTGTACTGGTATTGGGATAAATTAATTCTTACAGAAGAAGAAACAGAAAATTGTGCTAATATCTATGTATGTTCTGTGTTCCACTGAAAAACTGAATTAGCTTGAAAGTAATGAAGATATACCTTTTTAACTTATTCAGAATATGTTTTGAAGCTTTTCTCTAGCCACGGAAGCAATAAAATTATTAAACAGAAAAAAAAACCAAGCTGGGAAAATAAAAAGGAAGAAAGAAAGGAAATAAACAAAGGAACTGTAGTGGGTTGGTTTCTTACCTTCCATGAAGAAAAAGCTTTTCTTTCTTTCTGAAAAGAAAAAACAAGAAGAGAGAATGAGAAAAAGCCAATTTCTCCAAGCAACTCCTAGATTTTAAGAATTAAGGCTTTAAGAAGAACCTAGATGACAACTATCACAAATCTCAGCATCACAAAATCCAGTAAGGGTGTCAGAATTGACAATCTGGATTCATCTGGGTGTGTTCAAAGGGCAGCATGTGGACCACTTTGTTCCTACACTGTGCATAATGCATAACTTTTGCCTTGCTCTCTATTCTTAGTTTGGCACCTTTCAGAAGGACTAAACAAAAATAAAATTCAACAAATCTAAGAGGAATCCTCTTAACCTGGGAATACCTTTCACAAATTGTTTTGCATTGCTGATCTGCATTATATTTAGTACCATTCTAAGCAACTATTCATAGTAGCAAACCATGCAGCTTTTGGTTGAAGTTCTTACTAAGAGATAGTCTGAAATAACACAAAATATTATGGTTGTTCCAAATAACACAATATTGGAGAATGGGAAAGTCATATTAACATGTGAAAGAAGTAACATAAGCTGAATCAAGTAGATCTACCTTCTCAAGACAATATCCAAGGGTCTGAGACACCACACGAGTCAGTCAATGGTTGTGTAGTTCATCAGGACTGGAAATTTGTTTCTGCTTTAAAACTCATGCAATCAGGAGATTCTTTTGGCTGTGTTGTGAGTTTCTTCCCCACCAATATCAGATAGGCATCTCAGAAGATTATCTTAATTTCACGTAATTTTATCTGAAGAAAAAACACATTTTCTTAGTCAGTGCAATTTAGAAATGAAAATGTTACTGTTTCTATTTAATACAAAAATTAAATAAAGTCAAGTTATATTTACCAGCTTAAAAAGCTGAAATATCAGTATTGTGTTTTGCTCACAAAACATTTCCTACAGTCTGAAAATTTAATAAAATACATGGGAAATCATAGGTATAAAAGTATGTGTGTATGTGTGTGTGTATCTGTCTATCTGTCTTTATATAAAATCAGTTACTGCTGCTTCAAAAAGTCCATCAAAGTAAGTCCTTCCGATGCTACCAGAGAACAGAGGAACCCATACTCTTAAAAAGCAAACATTGAAAGAAAAGTAGGAAGGGACAACGCGCTAAAAATTAGCACACATGCTCCACCAGAAACTTGCTATTTGGTTTGGGTTTTTTTGCTGCTTTCTAGTATGTCTGTTAAGCAGTTATGCTGAGAAAGCCCTTTTAAAATCAAGAGCATTTCGGCAGGTCTTACTGAGTCTTATACTATTGTGTGTTGACAGTTCAATTATTTGAAGTCAAAATTCAGTCATATTTATGACATGCTGTCGGTCTGTTTTGTGTTCATCATGAGATATTGGTGCAATTTTATCCATCTGAGACTAAGATCTAGTCATAAATACTTCATGACTCTGCTGTACAGACCAATCCATGAGGCACCCAAGCATGTGCACAGCTGGATACAAATATACATAATGCACAGAGTAACGAGAAACAACAGAAAGAGACAGATTTTGAAATTAATGCATATTACATAGATCTGAAATGAAAAAAACCAAACAAACCCACAAGACATTTTAAAAGGCAATTCAAAACGATATTATAGAGAGTATTCTCAAAGTTATTGTGGAGGTTTGGTGCTCATTTAAAATCATTCCATTTTTTCAGGTTTGCCAGTTCCTCCTGGTTACCACCTTGTGCCTAGGCAATTCCAGCTGCCTCTCTGCTGGAAGCTGGATGCCATTGCATTCAGATTTAGAATCACCTGGTCAGTGCCCACTTCCTCACAAAACAGGAATTGCTCATTATTTCTCCTTCCTTCAGTTCAAAATAGTGCTCTCTTGGTCCTAACTTTAAGCACAAGTAGGTGTATTCTACCCTCCATTTTAGTATCAAAGTCAGTCAATCAGTATCAATTAGTCATGATTCTGCCTTACTATGTGGCAAGAACAGATCTGCTGTGGATACTGAGAAGCTGCTAGCAGAAGGTTTTCCCTGCTTCTTGCAGTATTCTGTGAGAACCTCTCCTTTCTCATGCAAGCTATGAAAACAATAACATGGTTTTTGTAAATAGTATCTGAACACCTGCTGTTTTCCCCATCTGTTTGGGTTTGAGGCAGAGAGTGTTTAGAATTGGGTGTTGTAGGACTTCAGCCAACCACCCCGGGAGGTGGGTGACCACTGACCAATGACCTATGGAATTTTAGCACATATAAGCAGAAGCTGTAAATAATTAAACACCCTATTTTTTTCTCACTGGATTTGTGTGTGCTGCATCTCTTTGTCCCAGGTACTACGGCGACAATCTGCTATTCTTCTTCTTGCTTCTTCAGACTAAAAGGGGGAAGCTTTCTGCAGGATCATGAAAAATTCCTCTGAAAATTTTTCTTATCTCTAGCCCTGTGTGAGTCACTTCAGAGAACCAGAAAGGAGCTTCAACACCAGACTTACATTCTTTGAGCACTAAATACCTTATTTTCTCCCTTAGGCATCTCCCGTAAATACTTAAACACTCAGTCACATGACACTAACCTGTTGGAAAGCACTGGATCACACTTAGAACTGGGCCAAGTACAGATTACAGAAAAAGAGAAGGGGATCAAATGACACTCAGCTGGTGAAGCTTTATCGAACCCTACAAGAGGTCAGAACTCAAATGTTTCACTTCCGTTATGTTTTGCTTCCTCTGTTTCAGGAAATCTAAATAAATAAAAAGAGAACCTCACTGGACTTTCTTTAAAGTGTGGAAAGAGACATGGCTCCTGAATACCACTGAAGAATTCCTGTATGAAGGTCAGTGCTTGGAGAATCTGATGGCGAACAGGAGAGCAAAGATTACAGAGCTATCCAAAACTATCCATCATCTGAATAAAGGGAAAGCAGCAGGTATTGATCAGTTCTCTGGAGAAATGTTGAAAGGGGGTGGAAGGTCAAAACATGGAAGTTACACTGTCTTGGAAAGAAACGAAATCAAGATCAAATGACAAAGGCAGGACAATAGATTCTCACTGTACAATATACACAGCATGCATATTGTAGCACCACTGAACTGAAATTTCACAAAGTACACAAACACACCATGGAAATATATTGTATATCAAAAAGATGAGGCATATGAATGCCAAAATATGAAGTAGAACAAGGCAGAGGGAAAATCTTACACAGCCATTAATTTAAAAACCTGGGACGTTTGTTGCAGATCTGCAATTTCTACCAGTTATGAGCAGAACTTGTCAGAGAACAAAACCTGAATATACAAAATATATCTAAAGCAGATGAGAATTGTAGAAAGAATTGCTGAAAGACAGAGAAACACACTCCTTAAGGCACACATGCTTCTTATTTATTTTGCAAAACCTTTTCCCTATTTGTGAACTGTTGCCAAGTAACTTTTCCTTGGTACCTGAGCTGAAACTGCTGAGGCTGTGAAGGTTTGGTTCTCACCGCCTCCATTCACACCAGCACAACATAGGGAAGTGTATCAGACATTGGCTGTTAGTCAAGTGTGCTCTACCCTGAATCCTGCTGCCATAAATGCTGCACTGCCTGCTTCAAGTGGGAACCTGACACTATGACATCTCGCAAATCAAGGAATTATTTTGAAAGAAAAAGTCCAACTGCAGAGCAGAGATAATAAAAAAAATTCTTGGAAAATGGCTTAAAGCAGGCTGGAAAACTTAAGGAAGTATTTTGGAAAAATTACAGAGCATGAGGTTATGCTTAAAACCACATGAAACAGGCTATGCTTACAGTAATTTTTAATTAATCAGGATCCTAAAGACCACGTTACTCAAAAGCCTGAAAATTTTTATAAGATGTTATTTGTAGAAAAATAAAGGAAATTCTATGCCTGCAATGTTAACTCATCTGAATTTTATTTCCTTCTATTTTTAAAAGAAAATGAACCATGAAGAATCCCATTTATTCCCATGACTAATGACATTACAAACATCAAGTTTGGTCCAGTCATCTCTATTTTCATTTAAGCCAACAGCATAGGTGAATAAGCATCTGGCAAAGATTCTAGGTTACTCTATATGTTAAATTACTGTTTTACAACTAAACACCTGCTGTGAGAATTGAAACAAATAGGTGAAGCATTTTTCACTGAACACTCTCTTCAGCATCATCTCATAGTAGCTCTCACCATGATTCTAATTGGCAAAATAAATCTGGTGGGTGAAAACAGAGCCACCTCAAACCAAGCTAACATTTCTTTTCCTTGGTTTGAGTCTCAAAAGCAGGAAAAAAAAAAAAAAAAAGCCTGTGCATTTTTGCTCCATGCTAAAAGCCCAGGAAAGGGCATTCTCGCACGGGCCCAAAATGTTTACACAAGTACTATGCAAAAAGTGTTTGAGTTGCTTTCAGCAGCACAGTAGCATAAATGAGATGTCATGTGCTTTCAAAATACTCTAGATTGATTTTTCTCCTTTATGCTGCCTTTACACTTGTATAACTCACTCTAATTCAGTGCATTTACACTAACAAGGTAGAACTAGTACCACGTACCTGCTCACTTCATAAAAGTGTATTTTTATTACTGCCCACAACACAGAGTCAGAGGTGATTGTGTTCAATCCTCTGTACTTCATCCCAAGTGTCAAATTTGTCATTTTTAATTTTGCCAAATTATATCCTACAACTTTCAGAAGTATGCTAGGAGTGTGCTTGGACCTGCTACTTTGGAAACAATATCGGAGGTATGTTGGGACTTAGAGATGAAAATAAAGGTAATTTAAATATTTTTCCAGTATCTTTGGAAAGCATAATAAAAGATAGAGAGAACAGCACTGAACTCATATAGCCTTCTGGCATCATGTACACGAAGTTTAATTAAAGCTTCCAAACACATCTAACCTCTTCCTTTGCCCTGAAGAAGGGTGCCTTGCTCAGGTCTACAGAGCTTTTTGTCATCAGCTTGTCTCAGGTGAGCTACTGCAGAAAGTCAGTGGCTAAATTCATTCACACAAACACATACCTTTTCTTTTTACCCCAACTTGAAGCTAAGGGAGCTACTCTTAAGTACCCTTCAAAATCAGTAAGAACATGATTTTACCGTTCTGCCCTTCAAACTTACTCTCCAGAAGCAAAAAGAGAATGACACACTGTGATCTGGAGTTTCTCTGAGTTACTCTTGTACAAGGATTAAAAGGATGATTGTTATGAGGCATTCTATAACTAGATTCTGCCCATAAAAAGAATAAATCAATACATTGATTTTCCCTCACTAACAAATATAATTTACCAAAACACTGTGTTTATTACAATTCATTCTGCTGTGTTTCTGCCTGGTGAAGCTATTTGTCAATTTTAAAATGGAAAAAAAAAAGCTTTCATCATTCCCACTTACTGTCCTTGCTCACATTTAACTGTTGACAAGTTCTGTCAACGAAAAAATTGCCAGGCATTCTCTCTCAAATCTGCCTTGCCAAACCCTTGTAATTCTATGCCAGTAGAAAGAATCACGCTCTCTACCTTGCCTTGGGTAAACAATGCAAACATCAACAGAAAGTACAGATATTCTCATCTACAATATACGATCATTACATAGAACTGTCAGCCTACTCTACAAATTCCCATCTGATCACAAGGATGTTAATTAGTGGGGAAGAAAACTTTGCAAAGGTTTTAGTACTTCTGACTTTCGAATCTCAGAGCACTCTATAGAATTAAGTAAATTCTGCCTCATAAGAGACTTCCAAATTAAATTCTTCGCTGAAAGAAAAAATAACATATAGGGCAGAAACTCCACCCCTCCCTCACCCCAGCCCCGAAACTAAGGGCCATATTATGAGTCTGTTCTTGCTTTTGGTAGAAATTATTTGCACATTTAAATTAATTGGGCTATTTCAGATAATAGCTGCATAGCAGTGGAGGAGAAGCTGTTCACAGTGCAACTGCAATGACAGCCAAAGTTTCACATTATTTCCCCTAAAAAGTCAGTGAGAAAGATATTGGCTATCCTGGAATCAGAAGACCAACACTCTTTTTTCTTTCCCAGTCAAAAAATGTTCTGCTAGAAGCAACCTAAAAAGATAATGTAGTCCAGCCACTTTAGCAAAACAGGTATTACATATTGATTAGTTTTCCAGTGAGGCTTTCCTGGTGTCTCCAGATAGCCTGCTTTTAGAATAATATTTTTAAAATAATTCCCAGAATAAACTTTTGCTGGAAAGCATACTAGCTTCCTTTTCTGCTCTCCCTGCTAGCCTTTCACTTATGTTTTTAAATGGCAAGTTTTCCAAAGCAGTAACTGGTTCTAAATATGCTTATATATTAACTTATAGAACCTTCCCTCCCGAAATTTTCAGATGGTATTAGAAATCAAATAATCCTAGTGACCTTTATTTTTAGTTTTCTGCTCTAGTCAAATTTTCAGTTTTTAATCATATTGAAAACAATCAGCCCTGGTCTCATCTTTCATCGTAACAATATTCTAACCATGAAATACTACTGATTCCTTGCCACATTTTAACATTATTGCAATCCCTCTCACAAGATACTGTCAAATGATACTGCAAGACTTGGTTTTATCTGACCAAAACATTCAAGAAAAGGAAGAAGCGTTCTTCTTCCTCACTTTTATTTATTTATTTATTTATTGTTAACAGGTGCTTTTGATTCACTAAAAGCTTTCCATCCTCTCGTCTTCTAATCATTTTCCTCATCTTTAGGCTTGTTCTCACCTAGAACAGGCTCTTCCGTTGTTCTTTCACTACTTCAATCAGAGTGATGGTGGTACCGACTTGGAGTTACTCACCTTCTTCGGCTTGGATGACAGTTAATTTTGTGCTTTTACCCAGAATTTCGCCACAGGCACCTCATTTTCTCAATTCATCTTCCGTGAATTTCTTTTTCCAGTGATCATCTCTAGTGCATTTTGCCTCAAATGTGAACGTAAACAATGACCCCTGAACTAGTGAAAGCACAAGAGGAGGTGAGCACGTACAATGGTGAAAAAACATTAATTCTGTTTCTTTTAGGACATCTTTATCTCTAACACTTACAATTGAAATGTAAAAGGTCTGGTTATCAACCACAGGCCACAGCTGGAGAGAAAACATCTCCCTCTGCAATGATAGCCTGACACTTGCTTCAGGGTCAGAAAGGGATCCAAAGGTTGCTTTTGTATTAACATATCCTTTCAATATTTTCTTTTTCACTCAGAAATATGAGAAATACAAACTAGAAAATGCCTTTGTTTCCCCAATGAAGCTTTCCTGGACATGTCACTTAAATTTTTTCATGAGAAAATACAATTGCATTTGGTTTGGTTTTTTATTCTTTTGTGTGACCTTTTGTAAAAGCAGTTCCTTCCTTCTTGTCAAGTGCACTTGTGAGATGTTTTTCTTAATTTCTGACATTTTCTAGACTGTCAAAATTCCTCTGGAACACACTTCTTTTTGAAGATGGTGCAGATTTGAGTTGTTAGAATGAGGGAAAAGAAAAAGGAAGGAAGTAGCAAGAAGAGCGAAAGTCAAGAAACCATGACCTGAAATTGTGAAACCAGGACCATTTGCTAAAATAAAAATACATACTAAAATTTCCATATTTGCTTTACTAGAAATTACTCATTTTAAAAGTCCTATAAAATTTTCAAATTTTTACTGGCGTGGAAATATTCTTCTGTCAGAAATGGCATTGCAGAGCAATAGTTATAACAAATTACAACAATTCACTTACAATTTGTCATCTTTGCTTTTTCAGTCTCTTTTTCCAGGGTTCCTCTTGTCCTCTTCTATGACTTCTTTTCATGCACTCACTTGCTCCCTTCTTTTTAGAAATAACTTTATGCTTCTCACCTCTGTAATCCGTTAGTAAATGTCTTCCTATATGACACGTCTCCATACGTTGGCTCCATCACCTCTAATATTTCCTTCTTCTATTTGTTTTATTCCTTCTTCTATGCTCTTCTGTTTCTTCCACAATTCCCTCAACTCAACACCCACTCTTCACTCAAGTCTCCTCGAGCTGTGTTCTCAGTAAAAAATGCTGGTGTCTGTCCCTATTGGGACTGGCTTTCTTTTGCTACCTGTAATCCAACTCCAAATACTTACACCTTGGGGGAGGAGGGCAAAGGGAAAGGAAGTCTCGCTCTGTGTGTGCACCTCAGTGATCTCTGCCCACTCTTTTTCAAGTTTAAACTTACGTGACGTGGCAGGCAGCGAGCAGGACACGGAATGGTGTGGCACAAACCCAGCCGGCCAACCCTGGTGTCACCTACCGGCTGCACGTGGGGCCCCAGAAGCACAAGCTACTCACACAGTTGCATTCTCCTGCTCAGAAATCAGGACAGAGCCTCCAACCACCATGACCATAACTGGGATGATGAGAGCAGTGTTGTTTCCAGACAGAGATATTTCTCAAAATTCTGTGCTTCATCCATGTCCAGGTGACAAGATCCACCTTCACTGCTTCTCAGATAGGGTTCCCTTGCAGCAAATCTGAGGTTATACCAACTGATTAGCTAAAAAGTTAATTTCCAAGACCAGGAATAGACTTTCCTGAATTACTAAAGGGAACAAAATGAAGCTTTTCATTTCCATGTTCAGTGTGAATGGGAAAGCAGAATAAAATAAGATGTGAGTCTTCCTTTTACATGGTTTTCCTCCCTGTGGAGAACTTTCATTTTTTATTTTATTTTAAGTTACAAGAGAGTCAATCTTGATATCAGTGATACCAGGGTGGTGACACAGGACCCATCTCAGTCAATGTCTCTAGGTACAGTACAAATAATAAGTAATAATCTTGGCAATATCCAAATTTCTAAGAGAATTTTTGGAAATAGTATCACGGAGATTAAATGCTACTTCTAATTTTTTAATCAGTTTCTCACAGACAGCAATGCACAGGTGCCTTGACCTTAAACTTGGGTAATTATTATAATTAAAGAGCTAATACTCCATTCACGAATGTCTGCTGCACTATCTCTATTGTCTAAACGCCATTATTGTGCATGTAGTTCCTTTTCAGTTCCCGGTTCCTTTGGAACTCTTCCAAGATTTACTCTGTTATTGTTTAAAGTCTTTCTCAGTATGTTAGTGTGTTGGTGTTTTGTGCCCTGCTTATGGATCATTCCAGCTTTGGAGAGATATTTTCTCTATCCATTCAAAAACATTACCCATCCCATATCCAGTAAATATACTACTCCTCTAATCAATAATTTCTGCTAACTCCCCAAATAAACCCATCCTTTCTTTATTATGTTGAGCAAATTAGACAAATGTTTTGTAAAACTTGCAGCCTTTTTTGTTCCCTTGGGTCCCAGTCTGTCTCACTCCTTGTCTTTTTTATTTCCTTTTTCCATGGGCACTACCCATATACCTCAGCTGTATTTACAGGACTATTTGGTCTAATTCTGTCACCGGAATGAAGTCTATGCAAATGAAAGACTTTCTCAGTGTGCCTGCCAAACCATATTCTTTCCCAACCACAAATTTCTGCCCAAATTATTTTTAAATAGTTTTAGCTGCAGGAAGGGAAGGAGGTACACATACAGAAGAGAAATACTTAATTCCAATTTCAGACATTTTAAAGAAAACTAATGTATTAATTAAAAGAAAGCAGTACCTCTCTCCTGCTTTACCCTACAGCCCATCTTGAATAGAAGAAAGGTTGGTTCAATTCCTTCATTTGCCTGAGGGGTTTTTAACCATATCTCCTGTAAAAATGTTTAACTACCATGTTAAAGAGTTTTCATATTCTAGGATAAAGACTCTCTCAATCTCTCCTGCTGGTGCTATTCCACTTGGTTTAATACACTTAAATATTCTGAGGCACAGTGAAAATGACTCAGTAACTTGAGGTTTGTGGTACTCGTGTGGAAAATGGGGCCTCAGGGTTCAAGTCTTTGCTTCAATAAATATCTAAATATTGTTAAACAAAGCAGAATTTTAACAGGAAAAAGTGAAAGAATTTAAACCAAAGTGTGACACACTACAGTCTCCAAGACATTCTCCTGGACAGTGACAGCTTCTGTGGAGGAGAGAGTGTGGAGCCCAGGCCTTCAACAGATTAAGCACACAACAAAAGATGGGGATTCACTCATTTTGTGAAACTAGTGTGGACAACTGTTTTTCTTAGTAAAGACCTGGTCAGCCACTGTATAATGATTTTGCTGATAGTTCTGGCACAATAGTAGATATACTTTAGTTTAAAAAAACTTGCAGAAATGCTAATCAAACCCTATACTAAATTTTTGGTAATCACAACAATAGTAAATAGATGTCCTTACAAAAGAAGCTTGGGGAAAAGAAGGAAGATATTTCTGCCAAACTATGTCCTCAGAGGTTAGAATTCAGTAGTTTTCATTATCATAGAAAATAGTTACCAATGTGGTGACAGCAGGTAGGACAAGAAGTAAACAGAAAAGGGGTTGAGTTATAAATATACAACCACCAAATGATTTTTTTAGTGAAAAATAAGTATTACTGATCAATAAATGTGTTGCTGTTCTGCACAACAGGTGAAGGAATAGAAACCTACTTTGGAGTTATAATCTGAAATTAATTTCCTGTGAAGTATAGATCTTAAGGGGAAAACACAATGATATTTTTATATAACCCATATATAAAAAATTTCCAAAATGACATTTTATATAACTTCTATGGAAAATGAAAACACGCAGAGGTTTACTTTTGCTTCACAGAGGATTAAGGACTTGTTTCAGTCAGACCCTTCACAATGTACTTAATTTAAAACGAAAACCCAGTTAAAAGATACACATTGATAAAGCTTGCCAAGGAACTCTCACATTACATGTACTACTCCATGAGAGAAATAGTGTAAGCAACATCAAGTTTATCTGCTATAATTTTACTGTCGTGTTCCTAAATGTTCCTCCTACAAAACCTGGGTGCCTTTTTAAAAAAGAAATTCTGCATATTTTCTGAAATTATGTTTTCTTTTATTCATAAAGTGTTCATTAATTAAAGCAAGCCAATACTGTCAGCAGAGATGCATCTGTTACTCTTAGGAGTCTCCAGGACAAATTCTGTTTTGGTGACGTCTGTTTTACTATTGTCCTAATGGAGCAAATGGCTAAAGACCGAGTTCTTTCTGATGTACACATGTTATATATGCAATTAAGTCTTGCTATAGTAAAGAATCACTGTCAGCAGAGATTATTTTAATGGATGTACAGTATTACTTTAAACTAAGTCTTCACCATCTGTTCATCTTAATTACAAATGCAAAACCAACATATCTTACATTAGCATCAGAAAATGGGGAAATATCAGTGACTGAAATGTCCATATATACTCTTTGTGCAGTACTGCATGCATCTGTGCCATTTTTCGTCTCCTCTTCCAAGCAACACAAATTGGGAAGAGGGGGAGGAAAGAAGGGGGTAGAATTATTCCTCACAGATAATTTTCTGGCATGGTTGAATATTTTTCTGGCAAACAAGGACTCATTATAAAACATTTCAATATATTACGCTTTAGAATGATTTCCAAAAGTATGTACTTGCACTTGTACCTCATTCTAGCTCTTTCTGGCTGCCAGATTACTAGGGAAAATGAAAGAAAGAGCCAACACATGCTAATGCCATCTAATAAATTACCAAAATGGAGGTAAAAGAATATGCAAGGAATATTCTGAATTATAGCAAACTAAGACATAATAAGGAAGTAGAATTTTAAAAATACAGCTCTATATTTCTGACATGATTTTACTTTGCATGGACAAGATAGACTTCTAGAAAATAATAAAATAAGTGAGAGTACAGCCTGTCTATGATCTGCTGCAATTTGGTAGCTTGCTACTAGATATTTGGTCCTACAACTGTGCATCACTATGGAAGCAGCATTACAACAGTTAAGACTGAGTTGAGTTTACTGATTTTAAAGTACTTTGTCATCCCCTTGTTGACTCAGTTTATCTGGAAATCTGTTGTGCTTCATGGTACAAAAGCATGGATCCTGAAAATATTATGACCTAGAATTAAGGGAAACTCAGGGAAAGATATAAACTAGTATCTTGCAAAATACTAATATGTGCCAAAAACTTATGAAAAATAAAATAATTTTAAAAACCCCAACCAAACACCCTGGCAAAGATTCCATCACCCTCAAATTTTCTAGCTAGTTCTCATGAAATGTGACAGTCAGCTTTTAACGTTCTTGCAACCAAGATGTGTCCAAAACCAAAACTCTGATTTGGCATGTCTCTCCTGAGATAATCCATGGACATAAATACATGAGAAACATAAGTGATGATATTATTTTCCACTTTACGTATAAGAAAATATGCATAGAAAAGTCTAATTTCAAACTGGAGAGACCACATTAGAAGACAATCCTTTTTTGTGGAGTCGTACCACTAAATGATAAGCACTTCAAAGAGATGGTTGACATTGTGTCAATGAGAAGGATCACCAAACTCAAACAGAGGTATAGGATGCAGGACTAGTTGATATGTAAACCCTGTACCAGTTGCATTTGTGTACAACTACAGTATAAAGAAAAAATTTTATGCAAGCCTCTAATAAATATATTAGTGGAAATAGGTTTGGAGAGATATTTCCCAATATAATATTTACTTTGAAAGTTGTCAGGAAAACACCATAAATCATTAATGCTGGTAATTTGTACTGGGGAAATGTGTATGGCCTTACATTACACCATTTTACATAACAATACCAAATACGAAAATCAAAACTGCTCTGCAATAAACAGCATTTTTACTGATTGCACATGATTATGTTAAGCAGTTTCTTCTAACAGTGTCACAGAGGTGATTTAATAGCTCCTATAACTAATCTTCCCAGATGACCTCTCCCCTCTGCTGATGAAGCCTATTCAAAACCTACTGCCCTTTGTTCATTTTACCATCTTTTATTTCTGAACTGTTTTGATCATAAATACTTTTGGCAAAATTCTACTTTCCTCTGAACAAATTTTCTTTGGACATCTAAGCTCACCTATATGAGTGATGTAAAAGGAAACATGTCCTTATCATTGTTCTCATTATTACTATTATTTCCCCAAAACCACCACATCAATAGGTACAAGAAATCACCCATTGGGTATCTGACATCTGTGCAAAGGACTGCAGTTTCCAGCCTCTTTCTTCCAGCACTGAGAAGAAAATTCACACAGCTCCCTTTTAAAAAACTATTGAAAAAAAAACCAGCCCCATCTCCTAGAAATACCAAACTGGAGAAGAATATCTTAAAATGTTACCATCAAATTCAAATAATGAAGAGAAAACTTCATATGTAAAACCAAATATGCACGCGCTGAAAATACACAGAGTGCTGTAAACCACAGATATTAATAGTCAACTCAAAAAACCAAACCAAACCAAAAACTGGAAGGAGCTAAAGAGCAAGTGATATCATTATAGCTGGAATAGGATGAAATTTAAAGTTACTGTCAAGGTCAGGAGAGGCGAAGAGGAGCGGCGTGCGAGGGCGGCCGGGGATCCCGGCGCTGGCAGGAGTCCCTAGGGGGCACTGCGCAGTTAATATTGGCGGAGCGGCCGCCGCCACAAAGGCACGGCTGCTGCCCAAAAGCGTGAGCAAGCGTTTTGTTCTCAGAGCAGCTTCCTGGTAACACTACAAACCCGTACTATTTGTGCTTATATAATAACGAACTACCTTCCACGGTAAATATTTTTCCCTAGGATAATTTGATATTCCAGTAAAACGCGGGAATTGCAGAATGTAGGGACAACAACCAGACAGAATGAAAGACAAGCAGTAAAATACTTCTGTTTGGGGGAGGGGGCAGGTAGAAAGAAGACTAAATAAGTGTTAAAGTCGTCTTGCTTATAAAGATAAAGTAAAACTCGAGTTTATATATATATTATTTTGTGCAAATGAAAAAAAAAGAGTACTACTATTGAGTTTATGAAACAAATCCTTGATGCAATGAGATTTTTCTGATTCAGCTTCAGGATTGAATGATTTTTCATACAATAGGGTAAACAAGTCAAACTTGTGTTTTTGTTTCTACATGAAAAAAATGTAATTCTTACAGTGTCTGCCTGCTGAAAATATCAAATAAAGAAGTGCCTTTATTCTTCAGCTTTGAACTCAGAGCTGCTGATCAGAGCAGGCGTGAAGAATGCTGAGAGAGTACCTGCACTGTACAGGACTGCCGGTCAATAAAGCTGGGATTGCACAGTTTGAATTATGTAGGTGCCAGGACATGGCCACCCTGTAGGTGAGCAGGTTAAATGGGCACCTCTAATGGTCTGTGTATCTGCAAGTGAGGATGATCTCTTATTTTTTAACTCGAGAATGTAGGTATCATAGTAATTCTGTCTATCCATATCAAATAGCAGTATACATAGGAAAGGCACAAATATGGGCCTTTCATACAAAATTCCCAGTTGCTCCTCCTGATCCCAAGTTAGAATTGACAAATAACATTAACGTTTTTTTTACACTAAACCCCTATTTTGTAGGCAGAAAGCAAGTAAGGAAACAAGTGCTGTTGGACAAGATTTTATCTTTCCTCTGCCACTTGTTTATTGTCACTGAGGACTTATACCCTTCTCTAATAGTTTTAGCCATAATCTTCCAATTAAGGCCTCTAAGCATGAAGTTCCATGCAAAATGCTATCCTGCCATGAAGGGTGCCATATTAAAGCCACTTCTGGAAACTTCATATTAACCATCAGCTTTGCATTATCTTGTATTTAGAGCAGGTTTAAAGCAGGCTGGAAAAATCAGAGCTGCAACTTTATGAGAAATTCTATTAGTGAAAAAGAAGAATTTTACTTATTAGCAAAAATTACACCATTTCAAGCTTTCCCAAAGAAGGGGCAGAGGAATTAGTTTTGAGATAATCAAAATATTTTGAAAATTTCAAAATAATATCATGCCAAGAAGTTGAGTGATTACCAGTTTTAGAGCAAGGAGTCCAGAATCCTTGGAAGCTTAGCTTATGTCTTTTAAAAATTCTTCAAAACCAACACAAGATATTTTGGTTGCCATTAATCCAGGTTTTTGAGCCAAAGTTTGCTTCATTGTTACATATCAAAGTAGCTGTAAGAGATTCAATAAAGACACCATGAACATACCTGTTTCTAAAATTAAAGTAAAAAATAGATATACCAAGAGGGTGGGAGGATCAGTCTTCAATAAGCAATGCCTTCAGCCTGGTGCTGTGAAAGAGACTATCACCCATCAGACACATAGGAGCAAACTTTGTAATTACAAAATTTTGCTGATGAGAAAAGCAGAAAAACTTTTCTTTGCAGCTTTTATTTCTGATATTCTGGACTCCATCACATAGTCTTCTTTCATCATTGACTACATTTTATTGTACACTGTAAATATAAAATACTTCTTTTATTTCTATAACTCTAGGCATATTCCTAGCAAAAGATCTATCTTTGAAGCCTTTCTATTAACGTAAAAATAATAATTTAGAAATTATTACCACCATAGTTTTACTGAACATATATTTTGAGAAATATTGTAATATTTTTACTTTGTCAGTCAAAATAGGGTAAATGTCATATTATTTTTGATGAATTTCCAACAGATTAAATAATGCTAGTTTCTTCTTACTACATCATACTTGGAGGCAATTTCTTTGTAATGCAGGTCCCAAGGATTTGAAGAATTTGATTTTGATGAACATGATGAGTTAATTAGAAGTAACATTCCCTGTCACCTCAGAACAAAAGCTAGTCACAAGTAACCTTGAAATACTCTCTATTTCATGGAACTGTGTAAACAAGGAGCTGACAACTTTTACAGGGCAATTGGTAAGATTATACGTTTCTCTCCTAAATTACAGATAAACTGTGATAGTAGGAACTCAGTAGGAGCCAGGAACAGGCATTTAGGTTTCACCTAGCCACTTGTCTGGTACCCTATCACCTGTCTGTGAGGTGGTGGCTTCCCAGCTTGTGCGGAGTCTTACAGAGCCAAGAACTGGGATCTGCTGCCTCTCACAGTGCTTCTCTCACACCACAGCCCTCACCCCCTGCCTGGGCTGCACGTCGTTTGTCATGGACCCCTGCACTCTACTGGGAACTTGTGTAATAGGTTGCTGAATGATGGTCTGAATTTGGGGTAGGTGCCTGAACAACAAAACCATGGAAGTTAAATTAGCATTCCTTACAAAAGCTGGGAAAAATAAAAAAGAAAAGAGCAGATGAGAAACTATGCACACATGTGGTGAGAAGCCTTCTTCATTTGCCTTCTGACAGTGCTTACTGATGGAATGTAAGGACAGCCTGTGTATGAAACCAGGCAGTTCACTGTGCACTATTCCAGGGTCAAAATTTGAAGGCTCTGCAATGATGGGAAGAAGAAACGTAGAATCACTAAGGCTGGAAAAGACCTCCAGGACCATCAAGTCCAACCACGGACATAGAAAGAAACCCTGCAATCTGCTGTTGAACTTTAATCCCACTACTGACACAAAATCTGACTCAGGTCATTCCTTGTGGAAAGTAAACTTTCTCTCCTTGCTGGCACTTGGGAGTCAGCAGTGCTGTATGAACTGTTGCAATGTAATGTCACAGCAATCCAAAACCCATACCCTGACCATCTCCTCCAAGTCTGGAGACTTGATAAACTTCCACTGAGCTGTGAAAGACTGCCAAACAGTATAGACTTTGCTTGATACTATTTCCAACTCCAATTAAGAAAGCATTGCCACAAGCTATCTCAAGAATTCAGCTGATAATTATAAAAATACGACTAAGAGTATTTATTTTTGCATGATACCAGGCATTCTTAAGATACTTGAACTGTCAAAAGCAACGGGCTAGAAAACAGTAGTGAAATCTTCATAAACTCATCCAAGCTCAAACTCCTGATCTGAACTTCTCTGTTTCCAAGAGCAGCCAGGGGGAACAAAATGAAGGTTTTGACTGAGTCCTGCTCTGCATTTTGTGTTAATTCAACTTTTCTAATTGTAGTGTCTTTACAGAAACTAATTTGCCTTTTTTTCCATTCTCATTCAGTAATACTTCATGCCTGTCTGTTGATTCAGAGTTAGCAATTTTCACTAGCCAGCTGCAAAACAAATTGAGAGGTTGAAAGGTCACTGAGATGTTAAGCTCATCCAGGTTTCCGAACAACCCCAAATCCCACAAGGCCATGTTAAAAAAACCAAAACAAAAACAACAACAAAGGAACATTTATAGCCATGAAAAGATATGCTTTTCTCATATGAGTTACTGAAATTCCTATTTGAATAAAATAACAAGTTCTAGCTGTGATTGAGGAGGTTCTTTTCTGTTGACAGAGAGGCAGCACAACAAACTTAAGCTGTCTCAGACTGCATGACATCTGGCTCCAGGCTCAGTGCAGTTTCTACATGCACCGCTTCCTGTCACAGTAATTAAGTGCATTTTTCTTGATTAAAAAAAATCCAAACAAGATAAAGAGCTAATTTGCTTTCTGCTTTGGGTCCCAGTGGATGAAGCCTGTATGTATTTCTTGGGGGTTCTTCATCATTTAGCACTGAGATAAATCCAATGACTTTCCTGAAAACACTAGAAACAGGTAATTTTTGGATGCACCTAGGTTTTTGTAATAAGACACTTTATTTAAATTTATACTAAAGTCATTTTAGGCTTGAGGAGCTGAAAGGAAGGAACCAATGGGAACAGAAATATTTTCTTGTTTTACCTTCCTATGAAATGGGAGAGGTGTAGATTTTGAGTTAACACTCACCAGCAATTCAAAGCTGATACCAATTTAGATTTGTATGAGAAACAGAGGGTGAAGCATCACAAAACAAATTTAACCAAGGCCATTTTACTGTTCAAACTATGCGGAATGCAGTAAGTGAACAGCCAGCAAAAGAAATTAGTATTTTGCTCTGAGAAATGGACATGGAAATCCTTGCTTGTATGAACAATCCTTAATTAAATGACATAATGACTGGCTAACAAATTTTGAAGAAAAAATAATTTAATAAATAATTAGAATAATTACAACTGAACTGGTGCTGAATTTAGCATCTCAGCACAAAAATAAAATCTGTATAGGAATAGAAAGTCAAACCACTTTATCAAGTACTTGTCGAATTTAGAAACATGGAATGTATGCTGCAGAAACTCTTCCAAAAGCAGTTTTAGTAAATCAACATTTTAAACCCTATTCTCTCTACCCATCTACTCTTCTAATTTTCTTTTCAAAACTGTGTGAATTCTAACTGCATTATAGTAACTGCTCCTGTATGAGGTGACCCCTTGGAATGCATTAAGCAGATGATAGCTGATGCGCCACATGATCCTTTTGCAAAATATGGGGCTAATTTAACAGCATTAAATAAATTTCTTTTCTAAAGCTCTGTGTATGTTTCTAACACGCAGACCATTTTTGTTGTTGTGTTTTGGGTTTTTTAGTGTCCTTCATTTCCCATCCACATGAAATGGAGAACGTTTGAAGCCACTGTAACATTGTAATAAGGAGTTTTGAAAAACCTGGATGGCTCAAACCAGAGTCTCCCTCGGGGCTCTACAGTTTGACATGACCAGTAGCAGGCTAGTGGGTCATGCTGAGAAGGAGCCAACAATCCACGGTGAGTGAAGACTTCTTGGAAGCATTAGAAGTAAAAATGGTTACAGTTCATATTAAAACGATGATAAATGCTTGGGATACTCAGCATATATTCCTAAAGCTGGGAGATTATTTTTAATACTCCTGCAGGTCACCTTTAAATGAATTTGCACATCAGTGATTAGCTTTGCTAGAGCACATGTTATATGTACCAAAAGTAAAGAAACTTACATGTGCTGTATGGCATCCTTAGACAACACGGTTCGTTGCAGCATGAAGCTCACTGTAGTGCTCTTGTGATTCTTTTAAAATTCTGGTCAGCTTCTCCCAATCAGATACTGGGAAGTAACGAGGTTCTCCAACACCATGAGCAAAGTGGCAGTAAATTAGTGGCTTATGGATAAATATGTGCTCATCAACACCCTGGTGCTAACAATATAGAGATATAAACAAGTATTCACCCAGCATATTAACCCTTTATCACAATTGTCTCTTTTTTAGTGTGCACTTATGAAGTCTGGGAACAGCCCTGTTAACTATAGAACCAGTAGACAGTATTTAAACTTTTTTTTTTCTCTCAGACGCTGGCAGCATGCCATTTCTAGTTCTGGGTGCTAGATCTCCTGGACTGGGTCTTCTCTCTGTAGACAACAGGCTATCAAATACAGTGCAGATTTTTTTGATAGGTTTTCATTTCAGCTCCTTTTCTGGAGGAAAACAAGTTCACCCCAAAATTATGGGACTATTTTTCCCAGGCACTTTACGCTATTAATGTATAATTTCATGCTGTTTTACTCTGCTCTCCTTGGAATACACTCTACTTCCTGTGTATCCTCCATTGATCCTGAATATTCTCCTAGTCTTTAGCATGGCATGCAACCATAAGGTGGTAGCATCTGAACAGAAAAAAGATAAATAATGCCATTGCAAAGAAGAAACTTCAATAAGTATGCTTTTCTCCAAGTAAAACAGAAGACAGAATACTTCTTGTGACTGTAGTGATTTTGTTTTTATAATCTTTTCTATTTTATTGAAATTACGTTCATTCAGACAAGGAACAGAGTCAAAAAAATACTCTGTAATAAATAATTGATCTGTAAAATATATAGTTTCAGTATAGTAACATCTCTTTCGACTTTCTAGTCCTTAGAGTACAATATACCATGAAACAAGGCAGATACCTGTCTTACCTCATGCTGAGAATCATACCTCCAAGCACCTTCTGTAGCATGGATGAAAATTTCATTAAAATGTTCAGTATCTTTTTCCTCCATACATTTAAATAAGGATGTACAAGATGATTTCATAGAGCCATAAAAGGACCAAGGAATTAGGAAGCTATATATCACCAGAGTGGTGAAAGAGTTCCCTGCAAAAACATTTTAATTCAAATACTTTTTTCCTTATACATGATACTATCGATCCCTCATTAGAAACTAAAATGTTTCAGTCAGTGATAAGCATTCTTGGGTCACCAAAAGATTAGTATTTGCTTTTCACAGTACGTATGTTTAATGGACAATTAATGTCCTGTTGAAAAAGGAGTTATACAATGAGGTTGTTTGCCTTGGAAACAGTGAACCCTTCCCATTAACCCTTCTTTCTATGACTTTCATTTTTGTTATAATCCCATTTTATTTACCTCTGGCACACATCTTTCTTTTTAGGGTAGCCTGACTATATCCTCCCAGAGTCCCAGCTTCTGTTCAAAAATTCTTTTTTCTGGATTGCCTCTTTTGCTCTGTATTATTCCTAACTTCACTCCCACTATAGACTGTCCTGACACACTGCATACAAAGGACTACACCAGCATTACAAACAACACATCAGACTTGAGGTTAAGACACTTCCTATTGTTTCTGATGTGTCGTTCACCTCGACCCTTTAGTACACCCTACATTAACTATCACTTTGATACTCCAAATCTCCATTCTGTCATTGGTTGTTATCAGTCAACAAATTTTGGCCTTGTTAAAGGCAGTGAAAATGTTCCTCTTGACTTCAGGACTTCAACCTGTGTGCCAGTTCCAGCATGGTTTCCTCAAGAACATTGCATTCATTTTTAGGAATTGGCAGACTAAAGTCTCTCTGCTTCAAAGTGCTACTACAAATGCATTCACTGGGGCTTTTGCAGCATGGAATCACCCTGATACTTAAGGCTAAATTCAGCAAGCGTATTAATAAGTATTTGGTGTGCAGGTGGCTCATGTAACCATACTTCCCCTACTGTCTTCATATTTATGTACAAGTTGATTCACTATAATTTATATGTTTTTATGTCTAGCAGATACAATTATTGGGAAATTTTATTTTGAAATTTTCCATGATTGGGGTATTTCTAGTTAAAATGCTCCTTTTTGCAGCGACTTTTTGATCCAGATGTATTATGAGATTCAAAAAATGGGCATCCTGCTTTCCTCCTTGCTTCTAAACAGATGCTAAATAAGCGGCCCTCGGGAACTATGGGTAAAATTCCTGCCTCAATCCAAAGATTAGTATTTCCAAATGCATTGAAAAAAGGAAACTGTCTTTAAATCCTAGAGATAACATACAAAGATCAGAAACTGTTAAAGACTAGAAAAACAATTTATGCTCTCAGCAGCACAGTTGTTCCAGCAATACCTCTTACAACCAGAAAGAATTTTACTATGATTTTTAACATTGATTTCCCTTTGCAAACCTCACAGGCACTCTTTCGGGCTTCCCAAATTTCTGCTGTCTCCCACGCACCTGCTGATGGTCTCACACTACTGCTCAGTTGTTGCCAGCTCGATCCACGGTACTAAAAATGTTCTCACTCATACAGAAAGTGACAGCTGAATTTGTTAAAAGCTAACCCAGATAGGAAGGCTAAACAAAAAGAAACCTAACTTGGAAAAAGAAAAACTAATGCCAGGTTCACCAAGCTGCCGAATTTTATGGTATTTTTTCAATAATTTTTTTGAGGAAAAGTATGTTCGATACTGTTAGATGTTCTTTGCTTTCCCTTATTTCTTTTCTCCATCCTCACTTTCTACCAACATGCAGGAGGCAGTATAGGAATTGTGATGAGAGGACTTCTTCAAGAAAGAGCCTACCAAACTTCCTGGGCATGAGGCAGCTGAAGGAAATGGAAGGACCCTTCATATTTTAAAAGACAACCACCATGATAACATTTGAATGTGGACTTGGGAAGGATGAGGAAGGAAGCCATCACCTCCAATGGGAGTCACTTGGACTCCTCAGCACTCTGCACGTTCTTCCCTCCCTGCAGTCTCCTCTGTGTGTAAGCATCCAGTAATTCACAAAACTGGGAAGGAGGAGAGGGCATCTCAGGGGTTGTAAGGTTGTGCTTAAGTTTGTTGGCTCAACAAACACACACATAAACCAAAACAAACAAAGGAAAAAAAAAAAAAGAAAAGAAAGAAGCAGCAGTTTTAACCCAGAGCCCAAATTTTGTCCTTTGCTACATCAGACCCCCTGTATTAGTTGTCTCCTTCCTAGACTATAGCAGAGTGGAGTGATACCATGTAAGCTTTACGTCTGAGCTACTTTCAGTAAGGAAACAACCTGGTTTTGTGAGAACCAGATCTCTGCAGACATATTTACCTGGCTTTTTCAAGTGTGCAGGGACCACGGATCTGCCCCATTCGGGTTGTTTCTGGTACTTGACTCAGCTTGTTCAAAGTTTGCCCACACGGCACAGTAGTTTGCTGTATAGACAGGCTTAGAATAAACACATTTGGGAGAACTACTATTTGCAGGAACTGTTCACATTCAGCTTCAGAGCAGTCTGGAACACAAACCTATTTTCTTAATCATGTGGCAGCTTGTCGTAGGTACCAAAATTTTAACCTTTCAAAAAATTTTTGCTGTAACATGTCAGTATTTTGTCCTCCACATCCCTGCAAAGGCATCAATCACATTCAGACTCTTGACTGGACTACAGGCATTAGTCCAACATTCTGAAAATTCAGCCTTAGCCTCTCATTCCTACTACTCTTCCCTCCAAGGAGAAGTGCCTTTGAACGGCACAAGAAGCAAGATATGTTTGTTCTACTAGAAGATCTGGCAAATGTATTTAGCAAATACTAAACTTTTGTAGAACAGAAACCTAGGAATAAGATCATGGCTGTTATGCAATGCATTACAGTTTTTAAAATAATAACTACAAACAGCATCTTTTCCAGGTGTTTCAGAACAATTCTGATTTGACTGAATCCAGTGCAATTGCATATGAAACATGGTCAAATGTATTCTCTTAGTACCTTTACCCTTCAGAGTTTGTAAGGTAATTTTCAGGCTTGTAGGAGAGTTGTACCTTGAGATTTTATAAGCACTTCTATCCTGATAATTACAACAGTCTAGATATCTTATGGCTCCTCATTGCCCAAGAATGCTGCATTCTCTTTCTGGCAGCCACTGACTACCATGAGAAAGTGGTATTACAGAATTTAGACATTGGTTACTCTGAGTATTGGCATAGCCTATACATGTATATTTTGGGGGACTCTCCACTGAGTTAGACTGGAGATGTTTTGAAAACAAGTGTTACATAAATCATACAAGAATCTATAATGTTTAGTAAAGAGAAAGAGCAATTTATAAATACAAGAACTACATAGAAAGGCCTGTACTACCTGGAATATACACATCAAATCTCTAAAATGAAAACCATAGTTGAATCTAGTCACTGTGGGTAGAAAGTTCTGGTCAATTTTCTGATGCAGATTGCATCTTATATGAGTGAGATGATAGATTTCACTACACTGTGGCTGCAGCTCCTGTGTTGCAAAAGGATATTTATGGTCCTGCTTTCTCTATGGTGGTTAGAGCACCCATCTCTGGGGAGCAGTCAGTAAACAGAGAAAATTCCCTGAGATTAAAAAAATAGTGTGTATGTAGGAAAGGATAATTATTTCTTTTAAAGTATACCCACATAGATATTTTAATAACACTGAAACCCAGAAATTGAAAGCACAAGTTGAGAAGGTTTTCACAGCCAAAGCACACAGTGTTAAATATCTTATTCACTGCCTGTCTCACTCGATGGAGATCATAATTACTATCAAGTTAGTATGAAGCCTGCCAAATGTGTCTGACTTCAGGGCAGCATGCTCCTTTGCAGCCATTTTCTTTTCAGAATGACTAATAATCTGCGTGTGATTAATCAAATTGGGATAGTTCAGAGTATGCATGTTGTTTTTAAAAAAATATAAATATGTTAGATAACACCTTAGTGGAGTATCAAGCAAAAAAGAACTATAGAGTTGTTTAATTTCTTAGGGAGAGTAACATATTGATCCTCTATCTTGGATCAATTCATCTATAATTCTATTATTAACATCTTTATGGGATTTTTAACAGTCACTTCAAAACAAGAGAACTCAAAAAAATTACCTGAGGAGGTTTTTTTTTGCCTTGATGTGGCTCAGATAGGACAGGGAAAAACACAGAATCCCTCATTTTCAGAGTGTTTGTTCCTGTGTGAAAGAAAAAAACAACATCTCTAAATTAGAAATCTTAAACAAATCCAGCTAAACAGAAATTTCTAAGACTTATACAACTTTGTAGAAATTACACTTTGGATCAGTCAGTATTTTCTAATGAAATGATATCATAGAACATTCATAATTAACCTAATTACCAAATACTCTTATATAGGCTGTATTAGAACCGTGATTCTTAACAGTGAGACCAAGCAGTATGAGAAGCTATTTGAGATGTGTTTCTCAATTCTATCTATTACCAAAAAAAATTGTTGACAAGTTCAAATACAATACAGAGAACACCTCAGAAGCTGGAAAGATGGTTTCAGTAAATGCTCAAACACTTTTTTTTTAAATCTATATATTTCCAGATATTAAAAGATACTAAAACGACACAAATAATAGTTGCTGCTTAGGAAAGAACTCATTGTAAGGCAAAAAACCATGCTAAACATATTTCTGAGTAACCAGTTGAAATATAAGCATTAAAGGAGACTAACAGTACAAAATGGTAGCCAGGCACAAGGGCTGCTATTGAAGATAAAAGGACTCCTTCCTTTTTAATTAGACAGCTCTCCTAATTTCAGCTGAAATTAGCAGGTGAAAGTAAGTGAACCTGAGCTTCTTGTTCAAGGCCATGAATGAATGGTTGAAACACCAACTGAACCTGCCCACTTAAACACTGTTCCCCCAGCCAAGATACCACTCTGTCCCGACTCTCACAACCAGCACTGAATCTCATGATTAGGAGCTAGCTTATAGGAAAATAGTACACGTCACTAATGATAAAGTGTCATGGTATTGCTTTAGTATCAAGACTATGATCTCATTTTGATACTTGATCTTCTCCAAAAAACTACTTAATTTAGCAAGCTATGTTACAACCATCTGGATGTGAAAAGTTAGCATCTGTAATTACCTGTGATCACACACACATGAGCATCCATACTGGGCCAGAGAAAGGATTCAACCAGACTAGGAGGTGGTCAGCAGCAGCCACCTGATGAGAATAAAACCAGCTCAAGAACACATGGTATTTCCCCCCTAATACTCTTACAAGCTCTGAATATTTTCAGCTAATAAATTCAGGAGATTTTCTCACTGGGTTGTGCTTTGTCTACACACATAAGGTAGCACCCTTCCATTTGTAAACTCTGGTCTCCCCGTGATGGCATGGAGACCTGTGTTCATTAGAGACGTTGGAAAGGAATTGCAAAGGCCCTTTATCCACTGCATGAAGTCCCTCTTCTTGTTTTAAACCTCTCTCTCCTGTTCCTTTCTCATGTTCTTGCACTGTAAGAGACAGCAGTCACTCAGCACATACCTTCTTGTTAGCAGTTGTGGTTTTGTGGACAGCTGCTCAGGTTGCCTCCTTTCCATGCTATCGAGTCTCCCAGCCTCCTCACACAAGCTGCTGGCTCAGTCATCTTTGTTGCCCTTCTCTGAACCTTTTCCAATTCTAAAACATCATTTTTGCAATGACATGTCTAGAACTGCACCTAATCTTCATGTCCTGGTGAATCATGGTGGAATACTTGGTGGACTACACATACAATGAAATAATTGTATTTTCTGTTTGTTCTTTCTTCTCTAGTAACTTCTAACTACTGATTTATCTTTATTTAACTAGCACCAAGCACTGAGATTATTTTTCATGGAACTACTTACCATAACCCCCACATCTCACTCTTCAGTGGTAATCATCAGTTCAGAGGCCATCATCTTCTATATGAAAAAGGCTTTTTTCCCCAGTGTACATGTACTTTACATTTATCTACTCTGAATTTCATCTGGGTAATTTTATTAGCCAATAACTTTGGCAATTTTTCTCAACTGTTCCTCATCATTACTACCTGGAAGAACTTTACATTGTCACCAAAGTTCTCATGTATTTTTAAATAGCATGGATCTCCCTTTTGGTACCCTTACTCCTTCCTCAGACCTATGCTGATGTCCCCCACTCTCTTCTTTTAAAAAAATGTTTCTTTGTGGGATTAGCCCCAGATTTACTCATGGCAAATATCAGTATAAAAATGCATAGCCATTTTGACATTTTATATGCTGGTAATCATCTGTTTCTGCTAAAGGGATCAAAAAAATGTTTAGGGGAAATTCTGATCCCTGAAACTGGTTAGCCCTTAAACTCTTTTGGCTAGTGTGATTACAGTGTTCTTTCTAGTCTTCAGTATGCAGCATTTCTTACTTAGTTTAGACACAACTTCAGTTTTCTGAATGATCTTTCTTATTTCTAATAGCTTGTTTTCCTTTGCTGATTAGCCATGCCAGGCTCTTTTCACCCTTTCTGAAATCCTTCCCAAAGGATGGGGCATGCTCTGCTGCTGTGTCCCTACTTCAGAGATCTTCTTAGTGCCTGGAAGAATTTAATTCTTTCAGTGGCCCATTTTAGCTTCTTTTTAGTGGGCTTGCCTATTTTCACCGAGTTGTTCTTTTTGAAGTTAAGCACACTTGTTGTGAATTTTTTGGTCTTTGTTGCTCCTGTGGGGGGACTGAATTGAAGTACATTATGGTCACTGTCACAGAGCAGCGATTCCATTGTGAGATTCCAAACCAGGTCCTGCACATCACTCAGGACACAAACAAGCTGTCACTCAGTGAGGTCTGGTTGTTCAGGGAGCTGATCTCAGGCCCCCTCGCTGCTTTGGTGCTCCATCAGCTCAGTCACAGGTGCATGGCTCTCTCAGAGGATTTGCACGTGGGTCTGTCAGAAATGGGATTAAGGGAACTGAACTGTTGTTTCCTTTAATAGTCTGTGCATTTAATAAATATAGCACAGACACAAGGTTTCAGAAAAGCCTGACTGTTGAGGTAATTGTTACATGCACGTCTTAACAGACACATTTTGCCTATCTTTGGAATTCAAACCCTAACCACCTTAAAAATGGAAACCCCGGAGCTTGAGCACAGGTTCGGGCAGTGGCAACCAAGACACGGCAGAAGGCAGAAAAAAATTGCTATGCAACTGCCACAAACAGCTCATTTGAGCTGGCAGACTAAACACAGCCAACACATCCTCCCCAAAACTCTGAAACAAAGTAATCACAAATCAATTTTAATACAAAATGAAGTTAATTCTNNNNAAAAAAAAAAAAAAAGACCCCTTAGGCAGAGTTTTGCTCCCTTCTCTTCATCTTTCATGAAAGACAGAACTCTGAAGTTCACCAGATGCTTCCATCTCTCTCTGTTTTGTGTGTGGCTGGTTTCCAGGCCCTGCCAAGAACAATAGCACCATAAACCTTTAAGACACAAAGGCAAACAAATAACCTTGCTGGTGTGTGAAGGTTTGGAGACCTCTGTGTATTTTTTCACCGTACTACTTAGAGAGTCAGAGGACTTTTGAGGAAACCAAAGCTCCCAGGGATGCCTTGGCAATGGGTCTAACTGAAGGTTTCCCTACGTACTCAGTCCCTTCAGCACCTTTTATCTGGTACTTAAAACTGTTTAGCTCCTTGTTTGCTCTGTGCAAGACAGAGCACCATCTGTCTGCTGTGCACTACAGTAACAAAACGTTAGGATGTTCATTCTCCTTAAATTAAGAGCTTGAGTGTTACTGTGAGCAAAAACATTTTGTTAGAATATGGCATTTGGTGTACCTACCCAAAGATGCTGATTTACTGAAAAACTTCCAGCAGTGGGATTCATGCATGTGACACACTGACAATTGTGGATTTCTTTTAACATCAGTTTCTGTCTGTCATACCTATGTAGTTACAAAATAACAAAGGGATAATAAAGCGCAATTGTATATTCACAGTTTGAGATTTCTATTGACAGATCTTCACACTGAATGCTTCTACAAGAAAGTGTGATTATATAGCTCTCTGTTAAAAGAGCTGAAAATCTCTCCTTTGTTACAACTTTCTCACACACCATTGCTATCATTTGGAATATTTTAAGGGATGTGTCAAAGTTGACAGGTCCAAATTTGGCCTCCTCTCACCAAATTATATTTGTAGATTTGGAATGTCTTCCCTGTAGGATAAAATTCCAGCAGTGACATCCAAGACAAGGGCTAACTCCTCTGTCTAACTGCAGGTCAGCCAATAAGCCAGCAACAATCTCCTCTTCTGCCCCACAAAACGCGGGTTTATGTTCGACACAATCCCTCCTCTTCTGGCCTATGTATTAAGCTGGCACTGGGCTGAAAAATCACTCTGCTTACTCATTTACCTATGGGATAGATGGTTTTATTAGTTCAGCTTGTCACCTCTAACGTTCCGCAGCACCCTTGAAAGCTCTATTTTATTACCACCACGAGTGCTCTACCACAGTTTTACTTACAATTTACAGAGTAAGCTTCCGGCTTCTCTTCTGTTGCACATCATGTTGCATGGGATTAACAATGATAGAGAATTCAAAAGGATTCCAGGAATACATATATGTGTTAGTAAAAAATTACTTCGAGATATTAAAATTTTTACTGCAATAGCATAGGACTGCAAATCTGGCTGTTGGATTGTTATCGACAATAGAAAAAGTATAATTTTAGGTCAGAAAAATCTGTAAATCCCTCAGCTATTTTAGGGGAAAAAAAAAAAGAAGAGAATGTAAATTCACAGAGTTGGAATGCTTGTCTTCTCCTCACATTAAGAATCCAGTAGAAATACAAAAGAGATTCATTTCAATGCACATGCCTAAAGTAGGCCATTAAATTATAATCTCTCCTGGTCTAGATTTACTAGACAGATGTATGCAGAAGACTAACATTTGGATCCAAGCATCCTAAAGTATTTATTCTAAACTCCCATCCAGTCTTAGCCACTTTTCCTGCAGACACATATGTGTATTTTAAAGTGAAATAACTGAAAAGGACAAAGGGCATCTTCCTTGATCCATCTCCTATCTCCCCCATCCTTTTGGAAATTTAACAGGGTACACAATGGTGATTTGGAGTTCCTGGACACAATGTGCTTCAAAGCCTTTCAAGCAAAAAGGCAACAAATCCAGAAGCACAACTTAGTAGACTATTGGGCTTCTGAAGAAAAAAGAACGGCAACATCTCTTTTTGCCCTTTCATACAGCCAGCTCCAAAATATCTGCCATAACCAAAACTATAGCAAAACAATAACAAAAAAAATACTATACTGCAGGTAAGCAACCAGAACATGTATTCCCTGTAAACCAGACTGGAAGTCTGGTTTACATTGCCCTTGATTTGACAACAGACAGGTTATAGAAAATCAGCAAGAATATCTGAAAATACATATCCCATCCTGAGGCTCTGCATCCATTGCTTGATTCCTTTGCTCAGCCTGCAGTAATTTTGTGTCTTGGCTGTACTAGTTATTACCTAGCACTTCTTTGAACCTTTCAGCACATCAGGGAGGCTTTCTAAAGCAAAGCTTTAAGTGGAACTTATATGTTAAAAAATATTTTGCCCAAAGTGCAGGAAGAAGTCAACATTAATCAAATTTTTTGTGTGTTTTTAAAGTCCCAGTGTCTGTCTAAGTTAAATTTTCTTTAGGCTTTCTTTCTTTGTCTCCAACAAATCTATTTTGTAGTGCCAAATGAAACTGCAAAATAAGATGGAACTCTTAGGAACTTACATTTCCCTCTGAGCCCATACGTCTAGGTCTGTCTATTTAAACTCCAGTGATAGCTTTTTTCTCAGATATGCTGGTCACTATTTGGACATACAAGAATGCATAAGCACCTCTGTGAGTGACCAGAGAACATTTCTCTAGAAGATTTCATTTGTTTACTATGGCAAGTATGGAAACATCTCCTTTGTAGCCTTGTGCAGATTCTCCTTTTGTCCATAGGTCTTCCTCTTTCAAAGGACAAGTGTGAGTCACCTTCACACCTTTGTGCCTCTGCCCACATCAGGTGGGAACCCTCCAAGGACCATGAAGAAAGACCATAATGGAAATATCTACAGGTAGCAACAGGGAAGCCACAGAAACCCTACAACACTTGAAAGTGTATCAGTTTTTCCACACATTCCTTTTATGCTGATATTGCCCAGTGAAGTTTCCTTGTAAAAAAAATTTCCACTGGCAGATAGCAGGTGAGGAACTGGATACCTCACAGCTGGAGCACAAGCTAAAGCTCCCACAATCTACCTCCAACTTTAAAGGAATCAGTGGCTTTTTGTGATGACCTTCTTTAATTTCTTCTCCCACTCTGCAGTCCAGGGCAAAGACACATATCCCACGACTTCCTTTCTCTGAAATATCAGATATTCAGTGTTTCAGTGAATGCTGCAGACTGATTCGAACTTGGGTTCTTTCAGCACTAAACACCCAAAGCAAATAATGAAAGTGGAGACAACCACTACAATATGATCATCTTAAATAAATAGCATCAACTGAAAACTATTAAAACTTCTACTAATCACTATAGCCAAGACATTGTTGGATTACAGCATGAAAGTAAATGGAAGAATGGGCATTATCAGGAATAATAAGATCATCAATGAAATTAATTACCTTTAACAGCTCAAGGGAGCATAATTTCTCTCAGTTTTCTCTTCCAAGTGTTTTTGAGAGCACAGCCAACAAAGTAGATGCTGTTACAGTAAATGTTAAGGCTATGACTCAGGCCTAGAAGTATCCAAGCAGGTATTTCACTTTAAGCATCAGCCCTCACTGGAGACAACCCATACAATCTACCTGAGCCAAACTGCTCCAATACCAACTGCTTCAGAGCCTAAATGCATTTTTGTTTTAGTATTAATTTTAATTAATTGCTTCTCCTCTTCCAGATCAAGATGAACATGGTCAGATAAAATTAACTGAAATCATATGTGATGTTACTCATTAGTCATCTATAATATTAATCTCATTATTAATAATCAGAAGAGGTTATTACAAACCAAACTTAAAATATCTCCACAGTTTTTAGTATATTTATAGTTTCCATTGTTTCAAACCTTGGAAAAAAATATATTCCTTTTGTGTGTTTGGCAAAACCTCCCTTTATTGCTTTGCCTTTAAGTGCATTTAAAGAAGAGATGCCACTACAATGCCAAAAAAGAAAATCTCCTTTTCTGGTTTTCAAAGTGCTGAACTGTGCACTACAAGAAGTGGGAGAGTAAGTTTCATCATTATGATGTGGAAGCAGAATGGTTGAGAGTCTACTCCATCCAGCAAACACCCTGTACTTTTTGCCTTTTCTGCCCCATTTGCTCTGCAGGTGCTGAAGGTTTTCCAAACCTCATAAAGTTGAGTGAGGTCTTAAACTCATTTTTCACTGATAACAGAGAGGATGCCAAGCCACGACTTGAGGATTCTGGGAAATACCTACTTCTTTGCCATTGACACTTATGATCTTTGCTCACTACTTTTTCACTTATTTTTGGTTAATTCTTTGCTCTAGCATATCCTGTGGAGGAATCTCTGAAATTAATTTTACCTGGCTCAACCAGGCAGAACTGAAGGATGTACAGAAATAATAGCTAATGTTTTAAAATTTATCTTTAGCATAAAGGTAGCAAAAATAAAACTGTATATCACAGTATTCCTTGTTCGTGTCCAACAATTCAAAACTGAATAACCAGTGTGCCAAAATCCCTGTAATTGCAATTATATCTCCCTTCCTCTTGAAATGTAGGTTATAAAACTAATAGTTTATACCAGAAAAATAGTCATTTAACTTTTCACATTTATGACAATGAGTGATAGCTATACTGCATTAAATAAGTGTTTTGTTCTTCTAAAAAACATGTCTAGATTTGATCAAGAATAGATAAAAAGGATGTCAAAAATTTTATCAGAATTGACAGGTTTTCTATTGAAGAGTTACCATTCATCATTGATTGAGCTAATAGTTACTCAGGGACTATGCATGTGTTATAGGGATTCTAATCCTTTCTTTGTTCCACAGTTCTACTCAAAAGACACTTCACTGATTCTGCTACAGCAGAAGTGGTGCAAAAAACAGTTACATGAAAGAATCCAGCCCACTGAAGCATAAGGATTGTTACAGCTATAGACAGTGAAGCACAGGAGATATTGTGTAGTAAATGCAAGGGACTTGGACCACTGCATATTTCCTGACAGTTTGACAACCTTGGCAGACAGAAGAGCCTATTTCCCAACTTCAGCCTTTCTACCCAACATAACTGGTCTCCCTTTCTCCAGAAAGACAGCTACAAAATACTGGAAGCAAGCTGTCTCAGCAATAAGAATGAAGACAACCTATTTGCAAAGCCAAGCTGTAGAAATACACTAGTAGCAAAAGAAATACTATGTTAAACTGTTAGAGTTCACACATTAATATAAATCATTATACTTGTGTGTTTTTAATACACTAAGTTAATGTGATGAAGAGTCACCTCATAGACAAAGTAAAAAAGTGGAAATAAACAGCACTCAAAAATACACAGACTTCAAACTGATCTTAATTTTTTTTGGTAATATTAGAAGGATTATTAACACTGCAAAACTAAAATTCAAACAGGCATTTCAGCAGGATTACATTGTATAGCATTTGTAACTCAGTATAGTAGAACAGTGCATTCTCCTGTCACTGAAAAAGTAGTAAAATGTAATATTAGAATTACTGTGGTATCTATATGCACATTTTCTAATATGAATGGTATGTCATAAACATAACTCATTCTATTACTGCATGATTATATTGAAATAATATAACATGGTCATAAATGAAGAGAAATTATTTTGAATTGCTTGGTCCATTGAAATACTATTCAAGAAGATCAGAATTAAAATAGGGACACTTAGTAAATACTGCAGCAATGGTTTTATTCTTTGAAAAGTGTCAATTGTATGTGAAAATGAAACTGCAGATACACTTCAATATTTATCGCGCCAGGTATTTCATTCACATTGTAGAAAATAGCCATATCAATGGCAGAAATGAGGTATGAAGTTAGCTTGTGTAGGGGATAAGCTGGTGGGGAAAGAAAAAAATTGCACTCTATGAATGTCCAAATGAAAAATACAATCTAGGGCTTCATAATGCCTTATCATTGAGATGAAACTATGAACTGAAGGAGCCAGACAGAAAAATGAATATGTTTAATGTGTTAGATGTGCTCTTTGTATTGGAAAACACTCTACATAATTCACACACATTACAGTTTTCTGGCTGTTTATATAAAACATGTAAAGATAAACTGTGGGTGAAACAGTTGTGGATGAGTAAGCAGAATTGTCTAAAGATTAAAACAGATTCTGGAAGATGGGGTCAATTAGTTCATTTCTTGTTCTTGCCAGTAGCAGATAGTGATTTCTTGGGCAAGTCCTTTAACTCGGTTTTATCTCCTTGATCTCTATAACAGATATGCTATTATTAGGTCCCTCGCTCGGATGTTATGTGGTTTAATAGTCTTAACATTGAGGTCCTTGGGTGTAGGGTTCTACATAAACACAACTATTTCACTTTGACAGATGGCAGCACCTTTGAGCTTAGACTGCAACTCACTTCCACCTACAAATTATTTTTCTTTATAGTTCTGGATTGGTAAATGGCCTGACTTTAAAATGGCTATTTTGTTGGGTTTTTTTCCTGAATGCATGCAATGTTGCATCTTTTTTATCAATATAATTGACAAGGGAATGAAAATGGGGACAAAAGTAAGGTGCTAGAGAGTATGCTTATAACATACAAATGAGTGGGATGCAGAGATTACAGAATTAACACTACCTAAGCTCATTACAGAACTAGGACAACCCAGCTAGCCAGTATAGTTATCCTGCCTTCACAGTGTTGTTCTGAAGACTCTTTGGGCACTCTAAGGATTCACTGTTTCATACCAATTCAGCTGGTAGTACCTTGAGGAATCAAACTACTTATCACGGCAATGGCTTGCCCAGTGCAAATTAGTCTGGAAAATACTAGAAGCAACCTTCAAATAACCAGTCCACTTCTGAAAGTGAAAATTTGTTGGAAATTTTCTCTACCTAAAGCTTCAAAACATAGATACTCATTTTCCAGATGAGACAACACAGAAATACAAAAAGACAGTTTGCCAGAGGCCCTCTACCATGATTTTCTTTGCACACCTTAGAGGGGAAGATTGTCGTCTCAGATGACGAAGAAATCAGTCTGATATCACCAAAAAGAAAGTATATGAAAGATGCTTTAAACCATCAAATTATTAAACTAAAGCAAGTGAAAGGTGCTAAAATATGACAATACCTGATGTGCAAAACTGAAGTAGTATAGCAGCATCTGAAGAAGAAAGAGTATCATCAATATTATACAGCCAATATTATAAATATTTTTATTAAGAATTAAAAATGTCTAGTTATTTACCACGAGTGATATAAATGCAAGCCAGGAGCCAGCTGGATCTTTCAGAATGAAGCATTCATCCAGCAACAAGTGTATCCTATTCATCAAGTAAAGAGACAAATGTAATGTTACAATCTGATTTTCTGCGCCAAAGAATTTCACACTCATCACACCCTGCAATATTGTCACCCTCCTTCAATGGAGCTGTCAGGTCCAACAACAAGGCCATGCAGGAGAACCACTTCAAGTGCAAATGAAGGAAAATGAAGGTGGGGAACTGGAGAAGTTCATGTTATGTTTAAAAGAAAAGTGAATGAAATCTTACTTTCCCCCTTCTCTACAGAACGTAAGGATGTGCTGATGAGAGGCCGGTATTACCAAGTTCAGCATTAGTAAACATGGGCTTAGACTGTAAACTGCATAATTTTTCAGAAACAGGTATTTGAGCTCTACCTGTTCTGGGAAAATTATTTCTTGGGAAAGAATAAAATGAAAGAATGAAAGAAACAGCAAGAGAGGGAAAGCCTGAGAAATAAAAATTAGACTAAAATCAAAATGAGAAACAAGCTGGATAAAGGGAAACATACAGTCACAGACAAGTATTTTGTTTAAAAAAAGCAAGCATCCAATGTGAATTAATCCTTGTTGCCACTACAAGTTAGCCTGCTTCCAGTTTGAGCCCTTTGGTAGTAAAGCTGACATGCAATACTGCTCCTAAGAGGCACTAAAGTTTACCACCCAGGCTTACTTGTAAGACATGGATCTGGGTTGCAGCCTAACACCATCACATGCCCACAGGTGACAGCAGCAGTGCCTGGATGTGTACTGCAAGAGGAGAGAAGGAGGTAACGTGAAGGGGAGAGGGTGGGGGCATCTCTCTCTCTGCCTTGAGGCTATGCCAGCAGTTTTCACATTACAAGCATAAATTTAGCAGCACAGCACAGAGGCTCAGCAAGGCCTCTATAGCTTACAGCCATTTAAGGGAATCAGACCTCACGGAAAACACCCCATGTATGTGTAGTGGCACGTATCTGCATCACACACCCTGGTATCTATACCTGTCATCTAGCTCATTTGGTCCGGGACTTTGTACACAGAATTTTGATCCATGGTCCCAGGTAAGGGGAATTTCAGCTTTCTCTGGCAGTCTCATAGCCCCTCAGCAGAAGGAAAGTTGCTTTGGGAATGACACAAGAAGGACACATGGTAAATCAATAGCAAAGGCTGTAACCAGGCCACATTGGACAGCATTCTACGGACAGTCTTTGGATTTGCTGTGCAAATAATTTGGCTGGTGAGTCCTGCTCATCTCTAGGCCAAGTTTGGCGAGTCAGCATATGTCTGGGAACAAGCCTGGTCAAGAAAAGCAGAGTGGAGCAGGATGTGGGAAGATGCGTACTGCAAGTGTGGGCAGCTTGCCCACACTCCTCCCCCTTCTACTTGCTACATGTATCCCTTCAAGGAAGGGGTGTTTCCTGTTTGCTTTTTCCCCTGGGCACGCAGGGGGAGAGAAAGAAAGGAAGCAGCCATGCTCCACTGCTGACTGAATCTGATCCTTGTAGTAGCTCACTATTACACTGCCCAGGAGGCAGAGAGTTCTTCCATGAAAGCACACTTTGCTGACAATCTAGAAAGTGTTCAGTCTGGAAAGGACTAAGCAGGTGGAGGAGATCACTGCTTCCATCAGTCAGCAAAAAGGGTACTAGGAAGAAGGGCAGAGATTTCTTGTTTAAAGGGATTGAGAGGAAAGGTTTGGAGAGTGAAGAGAAATCCAGAAGCACAAATCTAAGACACAGGATGCCTTAGAGGTACTGATTTCCCTGGTGTGGGAACAGGCCATCACTTGCAGATGTAAACTGTGCTAAGGGTATTGCAGATTAATGTTGGAATGACTAAAGGCCCTGTGTCACCTGGTAAAAGTGATTCCTCCTGCAACCTCTGAATTTTAAATGGTTCCTTGTGATCTTACAGGGGGACCCTATGCCATTGTTTACAGTGATGTGAACCTGAACTCACAGACAGACTAGAGGGTAGTCAATATCCAGCAAGAATGCAGAACATCACTGGGACCTCTGTGTGTGTTGTGGTTGTCAGAGTACTTGTCAAAACAGATCCTGCCAAAAACTCCCTCATACTTAGCAGGCCAGAGGAGTCCTTAGAGACTCTGCAGCAATGCCAGGGTAGAGTAGCTTAATTTCCATTTGGTGGGCTCCAAACACCAGCAGATGGCACAATGAAAACTGAGCTGAAATCCAAATGCTAAATAAAGTTAGTTTCCACTAACAAACACAAATTCAAAAACATCAAGATTTTGAAAAGCGCAAGCCATTACAGTCTAAGAAAAAGCAGACATAGTGAGAAGGAGCAATGTGGAAAGTAACTACAACAGAAAGGCCCCACAGTGGAAACAAGAAATACAAGGTTAGACTTGAGTCTATGCTGCAATTTGGAAATGTTGCCTTAGAGCCAGAACATCACTGCTCTGAAGCTTCATCTCATTATGATTCTTCCCCCAAACAAGGGCTCTGCTTGGATTTCATCTTCCATTGGAGTGAATTTAGCATGGCAGCACATGGTAGAAATTAGCAAGGAACCACTAAAGAGAAAAAGGCACCCCAGCTACAACTACTCTGGTAACAATTCCAAATGTAAACATCTTCGTTTTCCACCAAAGTATTTGGGGTGGTGTTGCCTTGTTGCCCTTTTTTTTTTTTTTTTTTTAATCAAAGACAAAACTCTTGCAGAACCTTTGAAATGGTTTCTTCAGTCAGAAAAGAATTTTTCACCAAAAGCTATTTTAGTAAATCTTGGCCTTAGCAGCTGACATATTTGGATTAAAAATTAAATAGGGCTCTGAGACTTGAGATTTTCAACACATTTGAGATTTTACTTAGATGTTTGTTGAACAGGGTTTTTTTATTGGGTCACTGTTCACTGTGCTTTCTCTCTTTAAAAGCAACAGCTGCAATTTTACTAACAGTGAAAAAACTGCCAATAGCACTGAGCAGAATTTTAGAAATGAAAATGCAGATAAAATACCAGAGAAAAGAGATGCATCAGACTGTGCAGCATCATCTTAAGTAAAACAGAGAAACTTAGTGTTCTCTTGTCTGAAACTAGAAGCACTAGAAAATGTACTTATCCTACCATAACAGTGTTACAGGGTCATCAGGAATAGCTCTTCCTGATTAGGATTTTCTCTGACCAAAGAGATCAGATGCATTAAAGCAGGGCAGTTTATATTTGAAGGCAGCTTTCAGTCAGTCTGCAGAAACCGTGCGAACGTGTAGCTCATTGGCAGCACTGCAGGAGCTCACACAGTGCATGACACTGGCTCATCTGCAGAAGGAAGATGAAGTACAGCCAGGTGATGCATTATGCCTTTCTCTTGAAAAAATATCACAAATTTAATTGTTTTCCTTTGCTGCACAAATATTTTCATATCAGCTAGGTAAGATAGTATTTACTAATGTACAGCATTCATATCTGAGTTTCCATGTGCCCACTGCAATTTGGGCTTGGCTTTCTGACACTTTCAGCAAGATGTTAAGCTTGTTTCAACTGCAAAAAATTGCAAATTTTCCATTTGCCTCCTCCAGTGTGGATTTTAGAGACATATAAATAACTTCGAGAGTTTGGGCACAGTGCCCATTTTTCATTGCTTACTTTATGTTAGGAACATGAATGGTACAGCCAAAATAATGAAAACCAATTATATTACATTGTAAATTACAGTAGTTAAAAAAATAAAATTATTAAGAAATTGTAATAAAATAAGGAGTGATAAGAGATAAACAACCTAGTGTAAATATTTTGGCCACTATGCTCTAAACTGTAATTAAATCTAAACATTATTTTAGAGTGAAAATTTTCTTTTTGTATTGCTATGTCTTAAGTTGTAGAATCCTGTTTTCCAGACATCCTGAGGTGAAAGATGTGGAGACCAAAGCAGGAGGATACACTCTTGCCCTGAGAAATGTGGCTTAGAGACTTTGGTACAGGGCTTGGATTGTTCCATGATTTGTGCCCTTTCCTTTCATCCTTTTCCCTGGCCTGAAAAAAGCTAGCAAAGCTTAGGCCAAGTTTTGTCTTTAATGTGCAATTGCCCATGTGACTTTAGAGGAGATATGATTAGTCTAGAATTTTATACAGAAATGAAACTACAGCTTTGAAAATGGGAACAATGACTTAAAAGCACAGCTGAACCTCATGCTGAGACACTTAACTGATGCATGGAAAGTCATAATAACAGCAATGAAAGATCTCCAGTATAGATACATTTCTGGGAGTGGTACTTACATTAAATTAACTGTTGTGGAAAGTTTTACTTCAGAATGTGGAAAAATCTGGCCCACACCACTTAGAAGGGATTGCTGCACCTCCTTAAGAGGAAAGACAGGTGAGAGTCACCTCACTTGCATCCTGGCATGACTTTCCTAAAGGTGTATGTAAGTCTACTGACATTAGGCGATGAACTCCAATTTAAGTGTCCTCAGGAGAAAATATTCCAACTCACATTAAGAAGCAGCAACAGAACAAAGAACTTCATTGCCCTGGAATCCCCTCTGCTCTCCAGAAGGAAGGCAAGGCAAGAATAGTGAGCTCTGCTCCACCTTTACTGAGCAGCCTGTGCGTGCTGGGTCTAGCAGACAAACAACACCGGGACCTTGGGACTATGTTATGGTCACTGATGTCTGCTGCTGCTCACTGCTATCACTACCCATGTTCACCAGATTATCTTGCACATGTTTCACCATCTGTGAATTCCACCAGCTGTGCATTTAGTCCTGGAAGACTGGACATCCTTTTAGAAAGCTGAAGACTAATCCTGCTTCCTCTGTAGGAACATAATCAGACCTATTTACTCATGTAAAAGGGTATTTTCCTTTGCAGAGGTCCTAGAACAGAATTCTTCACACAGCACAAACAGCATTTAGGTTCTCCTACAGAATTTTAACAACTGCATCAAACAATTCCTTTCCGAGGAATGGAAAAATGGAAAGTGCCCAAATCCCAAAATGGGCCCCATTAAGCATGAAGAAGAGAAAGTTTTTATATATTTACTATTCCTATCTTTCTACCTCTAAAGTAGTCATTTATTTTTTTTTTAGCTCCACTCACCAGCTTCACATGCTGTGTTAACAACACTGAAGTTGCTAATAAATACCAACTGCCTTCCCCGAGAAGAAGTGGATAGTCAAGCTCAGCCTCATACATCAGTCACAAATGTGTGTAAGTGTAAAGATGCATGTATGTACGGGTGGATGTGCCTTTCATGTATTATTATTCTAATTTATAGGAAGAAATTTACACAATAAAATGCTCCCCAGTTTATTGCACTTAGAAATTTATCACAAAGCTGCAATGAAATATCCAGAGTTCTGCCAGCTATGTAGTAATAATCATCACATATTTGCAAGGCTGCCACAAAACAACACGATTCATAGTTGTCCAGAATGTACAATATTGCGACAAAAAGCACAAACTGTAGTTCAAATATGTCTTCACTATGAATGCACTGGATCATTTACCTTAACAATGTGAACGTGCTCTCATTATTATGTTCAACTTGATTAGTGTGTAGTCTAACATTTAAAAGTGCACTTCAGATGAAAGAAGGTATGAATGCATGATTGGTCCTAATAAATTGAGCAACCCCATAATGAACTGCGAGGGATCTATAAGAAACTGATAGACACTGGACAGAGACACTCATAACGAGAAAAAAAATGGCATTAGCAAAGGGAAGATGGAGTGCTCTCTCCTATGAAACAAAGAAATAGACCCGGTCAGCCCACCTCAAATTTGCAAAGGCTAAACAGGAATAGATGGTATCCCTTTCAGCATTAACAATGATAATAAAAGTAGAGAGAGTAGGCTTAGTATGGATGCTCTGCAGCAGCATCTGCTGGTTACTACAAGGAGAGCCAGCATCTCCTTCAAAAATTGAGAAGACACCCCTGGGTAGAGAGGCACGACTTTCCCCATGCTGGAATGGTCCACTGGACAGGATGCAGGATTAAGCTCAAGGAAATAAGAGTATAGCTGTTGTGCCATGCCTCAGTCATTCTGCCTGTAACTTGAAATTATTCAAGAACCTCAACTGAAAGCACTTAGCATTTTATGGTACTGTTAAATCTTCCCCGCTGACACAGTTACAAAGAAAGGGAAAACAGAGAAGAGAATATTTGATTCAAGGGAGAAACCAGCATTTGCAGATGTTACCCAAACAAGGAGGAAATATATTTTTTTGGACAAGAAACAACAACTTTCCCTCTGGAGGAAAAATGAATAGAAACCACAAACTGTCTAGATGTTCACATGGTATGTCATGGGCACATAAAGCTGGAGAATGGACTATGTGGCTACCTTTGTGTGGTGATGAACCAGCACCAGTAAAACCATCCTTTTCATATTCCAAGCAGTTCATATAGTTTCCTATATGAACAATCTCCTTCTGCCTGAAGGGTAACCTTTTTCTTTAGTCTACTTTGAAGCAGACTAAGTTAGACTGCAGCAAGGCATTTACTGGGGGGGGAAAAAAGAAAAGGAGAAGTCTGTTGTGAAGGGCAGTGTGGAAGAGCTATTTCAGTTTAAACCCTCTCCTCTTTCACAAAAACTTCCTCTGCCAGGTGAAACCCCCACTGTTGGTGGGGCCAGCTGAGAATGTCTGTACACAGCACAGTGTAGAGTGCAGCTCTTTCTGAAAAGGTTAGATTAGATACAACAAGCAGTTATGGTGCAATGCCTCAGCCCTCCCAAAACCCTCGCACTGTAATATTCTGCTGCTTCAGTATTGTCATATTGCTTTCAGTACCTGGCCTAATCTGAGCCATTTCCTTACTGCATGTCACATTTGAAGAAATTGGATGAAACAATCGTTCATCAGCCTAATAACAAAATCTTGTCTTTATATACTACCCATGTGCTTCTGGCTGAATATACCTGCAAACCCCCTAAATAGCTGAAAACATACCTGCTTAACAGAAATTGTTTTTGTTATTAGTGGAAAGCAAGCAGAAAGTCCCAAACTAAATCCTACTATAGCATCCTTTCTGGCACTCTTTATAAATGGGCATGGCTTTCTCAATTGGAAAGAGGACCACAAAAGCCCTCTCAGGCACATGATGATTCTTAGGACATCCTGTGCAGGGCCAGGGGTTGGACTGGATGATCCTGATGGGTCCCTTCCAACTCAGCATATTCTTTGATTGTGAGAATATGGTACAGGTCTAAAGAGATGGTGGAAAGTACACTGCAACAAATTTGGCATATGATATTGGAAAAATTGTTCAATGCTTCAGTCTTCTTTTCTATAAAACAAGACTGATGGTGCATTTTGGTAATGATAAAGTAAAAGAAGTTCTAAGGGTTCCATGCTATTGCTTCTTCCCAAATTATCAGAATGGATATGTCATCAGTTCCAGAGAAAAAAACCCATAATCAAACCAAACAAGTGGTCACACAGGTATTCTTCCTGCCACACAATTGGTGGAGTTTTGGGTTGAGTCAACCTTCTGTTTTGTTTTGCACAACTAGAGCTTCAAATTTCCCTGTGGCCCTACATTTTTGCATAGTTGTTGGATAGAAGCAAACTCAGCTGGTCAAGTAACCATGACTGCAGCATAGAACTACACCTCTGTGCCCACTGCAGCACCGTGGCTCTTGGGATCTTACAGCTACAAAGCTCTGGGGTCTCTGGCTGCAGCCACATTGTGTCTGCTCTTACCAAGCCCAGTTTTTATGACTCACAGAAACGCATGTATGTGTGAATTATTGGCTTTTCAATTGACAGTGAGGGAGCAAAAAATCATCTACAAAATAAAAGCTTAGCTACTTACATTATGGTCTCACACATTTTACCATGTGTTTACTGTCAGAACGTGTTGTAGTTAATATCTGAATTTCTGCCAGACTGTTGACAGACAGAGTATGATCTATTTTAAGATTTTTTTTTTTCTGGGTGAAGTTACAACTACTAGTCTGTAAATACTGTGTGCAATAATAGAAACATTAATTTGACATAGCTATATGTTTCAAAAACATTTGTAATTTTCTTTCATTTTTCATTCTCTTTGCAATTCCTGTCAGAAAATGCATGTTCATTGGTGCCTGGAGTTGCTACAGCATATTTTAAGATACAAAAATTATAGGAAATATTTAGTTCATTGCTGTTGTTACACTGATGCTTTGTTGTCTAGTAACTTTAGATTACCTACAGTTCCTCTTAAAATCAAACACAATCCTGAAATCTCTACACACATCATGACAAAGGACACCAAAGAAAATCAGAGCAAGGGAGCACAGTGGAAACCTGATAAACTTTTCCAGCTAGTTACAGGCCTATGTCTCTGTAAGGCAAAAAAAAGTCAATGAAAGAGCTCTAGATTCAAGCCACAGTAGAATTTTCCTTCCCTAAGTTTCACAGTAGAATTTCTTCACTCCCCAGAGGTTTTACACAGCATGCTTGTACTTTTAAAACTTCAGAATGATCCATATACTGCAGGGGATTTAAACAGCATGCACAAGGTATCCTAGGGCATCCTCTACCCTATTTCTTGTTTGTGTCTCCTGGAGCCCAATTCTTTAAATGAGAACATCAAAATCATTACATTCTACTGCCTTTCATGGCTGTTGCAGTTTTCTCATATTTCCCTGTCTGTTTTAGAGCATACTGTGAGACAGCTTTGGATTATGTAATGAACATCCTTAAACCAAAAAAACACCATTTAAAAAGGGCTCTTTATCTTCATTGTCTCTGCTAGGGCACCAATCATACATCCATCCCATTTAAAAACAATGAACATTATTAATTTTTATTGTTTTTAGTAGAGCTGTATATGGAAGATTCATTTTCTGCCTTGATCCTTTTAAACTTGCATGTGCTAAAGGAGAATACATGTACTTTTCCAGGATGGCAAAACACAGCCGTGAGAAATCTTAGTCTCTAGTCAGCCCTATTCAAGTCTTTTTTTTTTCCCCTTCACTGAGCTTTGCATAAAGCTAACCCAAACCCACATGGATTTCTATAATATCCAAAAAGAATGACAATGACTGATGTGATGTAGGTGGAAACTGCCTGAAGAAACCTAAATTGTAACAGGAAAAAAAATTGACATTTTAGATTTTAAATGTTACACAGTTTTTATAAAGCCTCAGTCAATTTATTTTATTTATTCTAATGAAGAGCATTACAACTGCTTTACTGCACTGAAGCAAGCATCGATCACACCATTAATCACACCTTGTGAATAGTCACAAATCAAGTTCTAACAGCAAGCACTGAATCAGGAGCAATGAAGCATAAACTCCTTCACAATTTATGATCTCTCCAATTGCATCTTTTCAACCATTAAATTGCAAGATACCATAAATTTTTATCTTCTTCACTTCAGTCACATTATTGATTCTGCCTTGTGAAATATAGAATAGCTGTAAATCTAGGCTATTGAATTAAATTTAAAGTCTTGACTTCAGAAAAGAAACCCAACACACTGCCATGGCTGTTAATTTACACTGAGGAACAAATGATAGAAACATTAAAATTTAAATGGACAACAGGGATTTCAAAGAGCCACAGTTCTGTCAATCCTAGTCCTTGTCAACCTTGAGGGTTTTTCTTTTAGCCAAATTTTAGATCACAAAGTGTAATAAAATAAAAGCTCCAGGTGGATGCAGAACAGATAATTCTTGCAAACAAGTAAATGATTAAGAGGGTAAATCAAAGCTACTGAATAAACGTTAAGGTTTAAATAACTTCACTGAATTCAGCACAATTTACCTAATTACAAGGCTGAGGTGCTATAATACAAATAAAATTGGCATACTAGTGATAGCACATTTTTACTTTACTTCACTTTACTGGTGAAAAGATCAGATCCCTTAATATGCCCACAAGATTCTCTCTAGAACATCATAGGCAAGTTTTTCAGGGAATGGTGCATCCATCAGAAATTAAAAGGAAGACACACCAAAGTGGAAGCCTTCATTAATTAGTGGGAACCACATATGCAGATAGAAATAGAAGCTCCCAAGGGACTGGAAGGATATAAAAGTAGACCTGGAAAATATGTTTTGAAAGAAAACACAGGGTGTCACCTAAATTTCCAGGGTGCCGGTGGAGAAGGGGGAGTTTCATGAAGCTGTTGTGGGTTGCCCCTGTGAAAGTGGTGTTTAGACAAGGCCAAATGCCAGGTGCTGGCTGCTGTTGCTCTACATGCCCCAGTTTTCTGGGTGCCTGGACAGAGCTCACAGTCATCTCCCAGACTCTGAGGTATTTCTCCCTCCTGCTTCAGGGAAACTGGGTTGGTGCCTTAAAGGCCCATTGCCTTCAGGGTGAAGGCCTTATGCCAGCATGATGAAACACTCTTCCACCATTTCCATTCCCAGCAAAGGAGCCCCTGCCTGCCAGTGAATGTGCTCCTGGGTGCACAGCTCCCTGCCCCACTCACTGTCTTCCTAGTTCCTCCTGCATGGACCACAAAGTTGTGCTAATGACAAGCTCAGAAACACAACATCTCTTACACAGTTTGTAGGATTCAGAGGCTGAAATTGGTTTTCTGGCACACGGCTTATGTAAATCCCTACCCCTTAGAAAAACACCATAAAGCTATTTGCCACCAGCAGGAGCAGAAGCAGAGCAGACAGAGGCAGGGTCTCATCTCTGTTCGGGCCTCCCACATCACCCTAACCAGCCGTAGTCTGGACCTTGGTTTTCATATGGCAGAAATGGAACAAAGAACTTTTCCCTTCTAGGGAGGCAGCAGCAGGAAGGTCCCATGGCCACCCACCATAGCTGTACTGGAGAAAGGACAAGGGACTGGGTGGTGAAGGAAACAGAACAGAGGACACAGGCAAGGCAAGAGCTGGCAAGGCATGCAGGCCTCTCCCCTCTCCATGTGTGCAGGGCGTGGAATGGGGAATTTCAGCTCCAAGAGCAGTTCCACATCAGGACCACTGCCAGGAGCAAGCTGCTTGAGCTACCAGTGATGGCTACCTACTCTGCTTGCAGATGTGTATATAGGAGACTAGGGTGGAAACAGGGGTGAAACAGGTAGAAAGCCTCTGGCAAACAATTCAGCCTCCACAGGGAAGGAGGGTATTAGGCCTCCTAGTCCAGGCTCCGCTGACATACTCAGAAGTTGTCTAGAGATGCTCAGTTGTCTTTCAAACCCAATTCTAGCTATATTCAATCACATAAATCAAACCAACTAAAAGGGGGGTCTGAAGAGTTTGTAGTAGCAAGCATTATAACTGATGGGCGGGATCAGTTATAATGCTTGCTTATCTGATCAGTTTGTACCTACTCGGCAGTAACTTTCCTTTCTTTCCTCCATCAGCTTTTCCAGCCCATGAATACAATTATCTCCCTTTTTTTTTCCATACAGAAATAATTTGCCAGATGTTAATTTTTTATCTGGTTTTATGATTTCACTTCAGCCCACCAGCTCAAGAGTCAAGCATATAAAGAGATGAAAAACAGTAATTGCAAAACTCCAAATCAAAACTCAGCCCTATTATTTCTTGTACAACTTACTGGTAGCACTACATTACTTTCTCAGTACAATAGCATGCTCTAAGAGATCAGACTGTCATTTGGCACCACACTTCACAGGGGTATAACACTACCCCCTCCTCCCCACCCTGAATTTAAAATAAAAAGGTTGTAAATTCCAACAAACTGCAGAAAGCAATGTTGGTGACTCAGTATTATATCCCAAACATGCTAAATTCACTGAGTTCCCAGGCTGCCATTTCTCACTAGGGAAATGAGTACTCAGTGCTTGGGATTGATGTGGCCCATACTGAGAAAGGAGTAACTGGCACCATTTCTCCAGTGCCAGTAGCAAACGTCTCTGTACTGCTTTTCATCAGAACAGCTCTTGCTTTCTAGCGCAAGGAGAAATGCCTTTCAGTACTGACAGAGCCAATGCCCAGCAGAATCCTTCCACATAAAGCCGCATACAAAGTATTTTGTAAGTTCATTTTAGATTATTTACAATCAGGTTCACAACTCATTTATGCCAAAACCAGTGTTTGTTCTGTGGATTCTGTATTGTGTTTGTACCATCTCTGGGCTTGCATTCCTACTGCTTTATTGATTACTGTCACTTGGACTTCAATATTATGATTTGCAGACCTCCCTGAATCATGCAGTACCTATCCAAAAAGTGCTGCTGTTCCTCTTACTGTATTAAACAAGTTCATATCTGGAAAGGAGAATCCTCTTCCCTTTTAACATCTGGAACTTTTTATGGAACAAAGTAAACTTTGGGTATTAGGTCAAGGAAGTAAACATGAAGGAAACTCTATTGCTCTTTTTTCTTTGGTCAATCTTTACTAAGTTCCATGAAATAATCAATTAGCTAGCAAATAGAAAAAAAAGCTGAACACAAAAGACATGCTACTATCAATAAATATTTTTGGCACATAGCCATAGAAATGACCAAATCTAAAATGGCCATAGGCTCAGACTCATATCCAGAAGTTTAAGTACTCTTTCAGACTTACCTCAAAATTCTTTGATTTGCTTTGGTCTGAATTTTTTTCTTTTATATTAGAGAGAAGATGTGCACATCTGAAGCCCCTGGGCATAGTGTTTCTGCTGCTGACCAAAACTTCCATGATCATAGTTTCTTTCACTTCGTTTGCTATTTCAAGTGAAAAGTGAAAAGCATTAATCAACCAAAAATGCCAAATTCCAACTATGAAAAAGCACAAGCCTGCAGAAACAAATAGTGCTTGCTTGTAAAATCTTTTTGTTTGTGACTGTTAATTAAAACTGAATCCAGATCAGTAATGCTTCCCCTGCCCCTGTGGACAAAACTAAATAAAAAAGAAAGAACTGAAGAAAATAGGAGATTGATACGCCTCTTACTAAACTCCCAGAAACATTTTGCGCCTTAAAATTTGGGTTTCCTCGAGGCGAAAAAAAAGGAAAAAAAGGGGGGAAAAGGGGGCAGGGATAGTAAGAACTGTCTAGAAACAACACTCTTGTTGCTCGATCAAAACGTCTGCTCAGAAATCTTGAGTATCCTAGAAGCAGTGGGGCTTGTGGAAACAAAAAACTTATAACAATGGAGAACTGTCAGGTGGCCAGAATGTGGGTAGAGTATGGGGAAATATAGTGCAAATGTGTTGTGAAAG
>VZRQ01010146.1:1738686-1853324 GCA_013397975.1 Machaerirhynchus nigripectus | reverse complement strand
TAGGTCTGGCGACCTAGCCTGAGCTGTTTGCTTTAGGTTAAAAGTTGGGGTGTGTTTGGGGTTACAGGAAAGTAAAACAAAGTTTTTATCCCATTAAAATTAATGTTAATGTCAACAATGTGGTTGATTTCCTTCATATTAAAGCTGTAAGCCACTATAAGCTTTGTGGGCGGGAAGGGGTCCCCAGAAAAAAAAATACAAGGGCAGGGGGCTCCCCAGAAAAATAAATGCAAGGTCACCTTGAAGAAGATCAGATTTGATCCCCTGACAAGCTACAGTATTTTAAGTCTTTTTAGATGTTCTTGGCTTTGCTGGAAACAAATTACATGAATTTCAACTACTTAAAAAAGTTTTGGGTAACCTAAAAATGTTAATTTGAAGTCAAAGGTTATAGCACTGAGAGCTCATTGATGCTATTCTACAGTTTGCTTCAGCTACAAGCATTAATAACTTTATTCAAAGCTTTTTTTATAGAAAACTAATCCAACTTAGAGTATTCATTTCATTCATTCATTGAAAACAATTTAAATAATTCTAAAAAATTAATTATTTTTGCAGATAATTCAGAGAAGCCTGGTTTATTTAAAAAAAACCCAACACTTTTTGATTGAAAACAGATTATTAGAATGCAGAGATATGTATGGTAACGCTTTTGAAACAACAACAAAAAATCTCTTTAAGACCCTTTTTCTGCTAGTATGGTAATTCCCCAGGACTTTTCTATTTTATTCCTAAGTAACTTTGTTAAAACTCCTTAGAGACAAGGATTTGAAGACTTTATTTAGTAGCACATCCTTCTTTATTAGCTTTACACAGCTCAAAGAACCTCTTAAAAGGTTTTGGTTTTTAAATACAACTATATCAAAATGGTTATGGGCAGCGTACTAAGTGGACCTTCTCAAAGAAGTTGGCCTGATTGCTTATCTTGTAAGAAGAAAAACCTCCGCACCTCAGCATTTTCAATTAGAATCTTGTTATATTATTTTTATAAGTAATCAACTAATTCCAAACTTTTGCCAAAGCTATGACTCTCCTACAAACCTTGCTTACAATGCATGCCCACAGTAGAAAACTGAGGTGAAGTTTCAAACCATGCCTAAGTGGAAGGGTTGGGCCCAAGCAAACAAGCCTTAGCACGAGTCCAGCAGCCCAGACTGAACCCACACATGGCGGTGCCTCGGCCATCGGCTGGAATATTAACTGCACTTCTCATGAATACAGCAAGGACCCCAACAGCCACACTATGGACAAAAACACCACATGCCGAAGAGCTCTGGAGGAGCTGTAAGCCTGTACTCCTGACACCAGCATTAGAAAACCCAAAAGGCCAAATTTCAAGATGCCTAACTTCAGCAAATGCTTCAAGGCCAAGCTCTGCCCTAAATTCAGGCCTGCTCAGCATCACTGGCTTTAGAGAATATTGCTCAAGTGAGAACTTGTATGGAGGGATACCACCAGCATTCTTCTGATTTGGTTAACAGGAAGGAACTTTGCTTCAGAGGTTACAAGGCAGAACATTTGATCGGTGTATTATTATTACTCTCCCAGTCCTACAGAAACCACAAATACGAAGTAGGCAATATGATACAAAGAAGGAACTGGAGAAAGGAAGACAAATGATTTTGAATGGAGTCTGTTATCATAAGAAACACGAAGAATCCTACATAAATTTTCCATGATGGTACCCTAACTTATTTTCCCTGAAGGATATTTCAAAGCAGCATTGACAACAGCGTTACTAAGCAGGTACAGTACAAAAAAGGAGGGAGAGCTAACATCATCTATACAATGAAGCACCCTGCAGCAGCTAGATTTCTCCATGTCTACACACATTTGCTTACAAAGAAAACTGGCTCAGGTAGAAATGGTTACCAAAAAAAATCAAGGGTTGGATGTAACTGTACAGGTCATATTGAAGTATGCACTTAATGTTACCTTCAATACTAAGAGGTCTGAATGCAGTCATCAGCTGGTACTTTCAAGTGTACTACAGAATTTTCCAGACCATGTTTTAAAGAACTAGTGCTTTTTACTGGCAGGTACTCATGCTTTCTTAAGAGCATCATGTGGTGTTTCAGAACCGGGTGTCACTGCCCCAAGAGGTTGCCCCTCTTCTCACTGCCTTACTGCATTAATACAAAAGACCCTTGCATGTCAGCATTCTTCTACCTCAAGGTCACCTGCTCAGAGCTGTCATCTTCAACCAGAGTCCTATTCTCCAAATTATGTGCAATGCATAATCAGTTGCTGTCTTTCTTGAGCTTTCACAATCACATTAATACATTTTCCTATAGCAGCTTTGTAAGGAGCAAGGGGAAATAAGCACGAGAAGAAAGGCAAGACCAGTGTCTAAAGGAATGAGAGAAATCTTTAGAAGACAGAGGTTGGTGTAAAAACAGCTACTGGAAACGTCATGTGCAGCCATCACACAACAAACTACTTGGCTGTATTTTGACACCAGCTGTCAAACTGTGACCATGTTGTTTAACAAATACCACTCTCATAGGTGTGCAAAGACACCGAGTGACATTTGGAGTGATCGAATACATCGCCCTGAAATGACAGACTGTGAAGAATTGAAAACTATGCTTAAATATTGACGGAGAAAAAATAAGGGGGTACAAAACACCCTCATTCTGTCTCCATGTTTCTCTTACATGTAGTTACTTTGTTGCTATTCAGCTCATTTTTCCAGGTCTGCATCACATGCATTCCAGTTCTTGTGCAATCATAAATTAGTACCCTAAAAGAAGATAAAGAAGCAGTAGATTCATAATGAAGAATTCAAGGACTAAGCTAGTGCATTAAAGGAATTAATTCCACAGCCATCCCAAGACTCTTGCATGAATAAATGGTTGGTAACCTCAACTCACTGCATCCTTTCAGAGATATATTGGATGGAAAAGAATGCCATTTACTCCACTGCAGCCTTGCCTCCTCAGACTGAATCCTTCAGCTCTATTGATGGCACTTCTTCCTCCCATGCTTCTTTCTCTCTCCATTCATTAACATGTTTCTTATGTCAGCTCATCACCAGTCACACCTTTTATCCATCTACATACTGCTTTATTAATTATTTAAATAGGAGTAAATAAATTTAAGCTTGAGGGCACAGAAACAAATAGGTCATCATTAAAGGGCACAAGCAATAGAGAGGTAGAGGTCACTTGAAAAGTAGGGCACCCAACTACAGTGATGAAGGCAGACAAGGACTTTAACTTGGAATATAAATGTAACATACCACATGAAAAAGTCAGTTCAATATCCATATTAACCACCAAATTTTGAATAATTGGCACCAATATTTTGATGATTCACCAGTAAAAATTACCTAAACATCACAATGTTCAGCTTGATACCATACTTTCCTTACAGAAAACAGTACTTAAAAAACCTGGGTCATAACTGCATGATATAATTTGTGAAGTTCTATGACTCCAGTATCAATCATCATACCAAAGACAGGACTACCTAACCAAAGGTATCTTAAGGGGTGATTGGTAAGGACGTAGGTAGTAAGAAGAGGTAATGAAGAGTGAACCTTAGAACAAGAGATTTACACGAATACCAGAAGACAGACAGGTTTCTATGACTGGAGATTGTGTGAAGGCCAACAGGGCTGGTCTGTGATGAATCTAAAGAGCAGATTTTGGAGAACTGTGCTTCTCTGAGATGGGGATCTGACACACAGCAGACAATTAAGTAAAGCCAAAGAAAACATGGTGACTGTATGTCCCATTAAAACAAATGGCAATTCAAAATTATTACTGGAACAGATCAAGAATAACTATATCATTCTCTAGGTTATTTAAATATAGTCTCATAGTCTTCAGCCTGGAGTACCTTAAAAAGGAGAATTAAGTCTGAAAGATTAATAGCTCTCACTTCCAAGTTAGAATAACCTTAAGATATTCAGCCATTGAAATGTAACAGAAAAAAAAAACCCTCACCCCGGAGACAGAACTTTACTACAGAAATAATGGAGAAGTAATCTTGCACAACTAACACTGCCAAAATTTATAGAAGAATTTAAACTAAAAATGATGGCAGAAATTGGGACAACCTTCTATCATATTCATAGTTAATTTGGCTAGCACAGATGAATGGGAGAAAAAATCAGGTAAGTAAGGATACAGAAATACAGACGAGTATATTAATGAACAGATGGACACAAGGGTTTGGGGTTTTGGTTTTTTTTAATGTAGTAGTAATTAAAAACAGCAGCCAGCAATGAAACTAACAAAAGAACCATTCCTAATACAACTGAGGTGTTGTGGAAGATGTTAAAAAAAAATCAAACAAATAAAAGGAGGGATTTAAGCAAAAAGGGAGGTCTAAAACATGAAATTAGGTGATATAGGGATACAGAAACACAGTGGAATAGTAAATTATACCAAAAGCATTTGTGGTCTTGAAAGAAACACAGACACACTAAGCTGTACTTGTATAAGGACAAGACAAAACGGAGGAACAGAAAGGACGTTATGAATAAAGCACCACCTAAGTCAGAACTTTTGAGACAGAATAGTTTTACTTGGATATTTCTGAGGCCCTACTACGAAACCAGCTGGGTAAGATTTGGATATGAATGAAGACTGCTGTAAAATAAGTCTTCATATTATCACTAGAAAGTGTATCAATATGAATGGAATTTATTCTCAGATTTAGACTGAAGAACAAATGCTAATAATAGGAGGAGGAAACCCTCATTCAAAATGATAGCTGACAGACTTTTTCATAAGATGAATAAATGGTAAAAAGAATACAAGTATAGTTTTATCCACTAGGGAATATACTACAGGAGAGCTAATAGGAAAACTTGGATATGACTTGGAGTTGATTCTGGTTAAATTACTCAGAAAGATAAATGGAATATGTTTGCAAGTAAGATTCACAATTCCAAAACAGAAAGCTTTGGTACGCTATTGAACCTAGGTGGTCCACTGAACTGGCTAGTCCAATAACCATAGTTTTCTGAAATGCATTCTAAAAAATAACTGTAAAAGTATCTGAAGTATAAAGCAAGGCAATGAAAAAGAATCTCTCGGAAACTCCGTAACTAATAGAATAATTGCCTCAAAAGAGGAGTCCATAAAGCAGTATCTGAAGCTTACATACGAGGTCTTCAGAATTTAACTACAGTCAATTAGCAAGTTAGGACTCTATAGAGCAGTCAGCAGCTAGGCCTGGACCAAACCCAAGTGATTTGCTGCTCTTGAGCTCTTGTGTTTAGCATACTTGGGCCTTGCTTTGTTAATCTGGAAGCACCTCTTGTCATAAAATGTTATGCTTTGAAGTCTGTCCCTGGTTTTAAAGGATAACTCATTTTCGTAGAACTTAATCTGTTTCTCCACCTTTGGCACTGGAAATAGTAGGTTCTCAGAAGGGACCAGCTCAGACTAGTTTCAAAACAAGTGCACCTTGAGTGGTTGGAATATAATTAGTATCTTAAGCATTCCCAAGGATTACATTTCAAAGCTTTTGCATTACTCACAGCAATTAAGTTGCACCAAATAAGTTTCATAGTTTCAGCTTTAACTCTGTAATTAGTGATTTAAAAACACAGGTATTTTACATTGTCCTGGCTTTCCATATGGCCAGATATGTGAAGCACAACATTTGAGTGCAAACAAAAGCTTTTCAAAAAACAATCAGTATGCCAAACGCAATGTTCAAAGAATTTCTTTTTTCCAAATGAACCGAGATACAGTAACTTGACATTCACTTTTAATGAAGCCCCATTGCACCGTGAAAAATGTGCAGCCTACAGTATCTTAAATGAATCATAATATGGCTTACATCTTTAATGCCTGATCATAGTGCCAGAGGAGTTCAAAGAGCCCTTACTAAAACCATCAGTAGAATACGCTGGTTGCACAAGCCACTGAAGTACCTACTTTGTAGCCAGAAGTAATTACGTTGCTCTGCTAATCTCTTCTGCAGAAACTCAATCTAACAGAGATCACATCTATCAGATAAGAGGTCCATGCAAGGTGCAGAGGCTGCTGCTTTTCTTGAAAACACACACAGCATTTTGTGTGTGTGACAGTGCATTACACACTTTGGAATCAAAATTGTCAGGGTTGGGAATACGTACTGATGATAAGGAATAACTCCCTTCCTTCCTTCGTCTGCTTGAGAGACTGCAAATCTGCATCTCGAGATCACACCACAACTGTGAGGTTCCTGACTTTTACAAGCACAGGAACCTCAGGTGTAAAAATCCATTATTATGAGGCTGAACACCCTGTTACCTCTGTGGATCTCTCTTTTACTCCCCACTCTTCTTAAAATAATGATGGAACAAGACAAGATCTTGAACCTTCAGCTGAACTACACAATACATCTCACTTAAAAGGCTATGAGTTAATGTTGTTGAGCTATAGCAAATCAGTACAAAATATTTCAGGTAGATAGCATTCATGACTGATAACCATGGGACACTGATTTAAACCTGGAAGCATGCACAGAGCTCATGTTTTGGAGTTTCACAGCACTGGATCAAAGGAAACAAGTGCAACCTGCAACTTCGCATAAAACAAATGACACTGTACAGTGCAAACAATGGCAAAAGGTCTTACTGAAATGACTGCTATCTACTTTCAAACCAGGGAGGAAAGAAAGCACATCCAAGAAGAGAAGAACAGAAAAAAAATATAACACAGAGAATTATGTACCTTACTTTTTTCTCATACCCTCAAACAGCCAAACTGCTTGTTGCAGCTTACCCAAATGAGTCCAAGCCTGAGCTAGAAGGCTTACATTGTGTTCAGGTGGTTACTGTTTGGCACACTAAGCAGCCTCAAAACACAGAAGTTGCTGCCAGCAAAGTCAGGAAGAAAATAGTCAGTCTTTATATGACCACAAAGAAAAAAATATGTATCTCTACACATGCCAATATCAATTACACCAAAACCTCAAATTGTAAGTGTGGAAAGTAATTTTGGAACATCAAGATGAAACAGTTGGAAGAATTTTACAGCTCCCTTTTTCATTTTTCATTATGGCCATATATTTCCCCTTCTTGTGTCTGGGTGGTTTTTTTTTTTGCTTTTAACCAAAAAAACAATTGTACACATTAGCAAGGTAAAAAGATTCCAGTCTCTCCCAGAAGCTTGTATTCAAAAGGATATTTGGTCCTCATTAATTTAAACCTCCAACTGCCTATAGAAAAAACAATTCAGAATATCTAGCATTCTAAGTGCCCAGATATAATAAGCAGTAATTATACTACAGCATAAAACATTTAACATTTATTCTGTGCTGTGTACACAAGTGTTTGCTTGCAATCCTTCCATATATAAAGTTCTTTTACCCAGTGTATTTCACCTACTGGCTCACATCTGTGTAACAATACCAAAGCCATACTCCAGGAACATTTGTGCATATGGAAAACAGCAAAAACCTTTTTCTGTCAATATTCTCATGTATGGGATAAGCACTTCCATCACTGTTACCTGTATTAGCTACACTCATGGGAGCATAAGGCAAAAAGAGTCTGCTAGCTAAAATTAAACTACCACATCTTTCAACAACATGGAAATAATAATTTTTTTTCTTTCAGAGAATTAATTGCACCATATTCCTGCCTAATGGAACACTGCTGCAATAACTGCAGGAGTGGATTTGACTATTTATTAGAAAAAATGCCTAAGACTTACTAAATGTATCATTTAAACACACTGGTAGGAAAAAATATCAAGCAAGAATAATTTCAATACCCTTCCTTTTTCATGACTGAGCACACTCTTCTTCTACAGCATAAGAGGTCTTAATTCCTAAGACTCAATCTAGTTTTTCAGAACCAAAATTCTGAACATTGCAGTGTTGCAACAGATGTAATGCTGCGTTAAGAGCTGTAATGCATCAAACACTTCACCTATCCCACCGCCCATCCAACCGGCTCCAAAGTGCTGCTGTTACACAACAACTCCTTGCAATCCCCTTAGTTTTTATGTTAATACTATTAAGCAAAGAATATTCTCTATTTTAGTGCAAGTCCTCTATACATTGCAAGGATTAAAGGCATTTCACCACCTTTCCTCTGTCATCCAAACTGGACTAACATTATCACGTATAAGGTTTAGGTACTCCATACATTTTCACATTATATAATTTCTAACATAGAAATTAAACCACACATCACAGAAAACAGAGAACAACAGCTATTTTCAAATGCTAACCTTAAGGGGCATAACAACCTATACTTCCAAACAGGAACATTAGGCAAAAAACTCATGCTATTATCAGAGGACGGATAATTCAGATTATCTACTTTGGGTTTACCACTTTTTTGTTTCAATGGATAGTCTTAGGTCCTGTGTTGTTACAAGTAACTTTGAAATGACAGGGGAAAGGAGATGGTATTTGTAGAAATGAACAGGAGTTGAATTTGTTTTCATATTTCTAAAAGAGTGCTTATTGTTAACTTTCTTTGCACAAATTAAAACTCAATGAATAGAAAAACAGCTCTCAAATGAACACAGCAGAATGACGGTCACTTTTTTTACTTTGTAGCCAGTGTACTTAATTTCTGGTTTCTGCTGCAAATGTACTGAAAACGCATCTCCGAATCATAAAAGCCTTTCTTCCCATGTTTCCATCTAGGCCTCTGTGGATTGCTCATACCCTCCCTCTGGGGCACAGTAATCCACTAGCACTGCTCCCACGTGCCTCAAGAACCGAACTCTCTTCTGGAACAAAACACTCCAGAAACCAAATAAGCAGCTAGGAAGACATCGATCCACCTGGCAGCACCTTTGCAGTTACCTGCAAGGCTCAGCAGCCTTTTCCACAGCCACTTCACGGCGGGAGAGGAAGACAGCCGGGAAGGTTTATTAAAACACGGCGTGTACCGAGCCTCTCGAAGGCGCCGGCCGTGTGAGGCTGCCAGGGGACCCCAGCCGGGCAGGGGGGCCGGGACCGCCCGGCGTCTCCGGAGCACGGGGGCGGCTCGGGACTGCCGGCGCGGCCGCGACCCGCTCGGAAAGGCAGGTGGAACTCTGGACTGCGGCCCCTCCGCCTCCCGCTCGGGCCCCGCACCGAGCGGCTNGGGAGTGGGGCGGGGGCTTATTTATATCCCGGTCGCTAATTTGGGAAGCGGGATAACCCGCCCCGCGCGGCACCTGCCGCCAGCACTCACCCCATCCCGCGGAGAGGCGGCGGCCCCTTTAAGACCGCGGGAGACCCCTCCCTCCGGCCCTCCCGCTCTCCCCCGCCGCGCGCCTCCCGGGCCGCCAATCGGCGGCGGCGACGCAGCCAGGGCTGCGGGCAGCCAATCGGCGCGCCGCTTAGTGACCGCAGGGGAGGCGAGCGGCAAGATGGCGGCGCCGGGAGAGGCAGCGGCCGCGGCAGCTCTCTCACAGCCCGAGGTGGCCGCGGGCTCGGCCGCCTCCGCCGTGGTGCTGCCGGAGCGGCTGCAGCGGCGGGAAGCGGAGCGGCAGCAGGGCGTGGAGCGGCAGCGGCAGAAGAAGGAGGCGCAGGTAGTGAAGGAGGAGCAGAGCGAGTTCTTCCTGGCCGCCTTCGCCCGGGAGCGGGAGGCCGTGGAGTCATTGCTGGCGGCGGGGACTCTGGAGGAGGCGGCTGCCCGCCTGCAGGCGCTGCAGAAGCTGCTGACGGGCAGCGTGCGGTTCCTGGCGCCCTACGAGGTGCGGCAGGGGCAGGAGACCGTGGCGCGGCTGCAGGGGGACCTGGCGGCGCGGCGGCAGCAGCTGCAGCCCAAAAAGAAATTCGCCGGGCGGGCCGCCGCTGTGCGGGTTCAGCGGCGCCCAGGACGAGGAGTTGGAGCTCGGCCCCGCGGAGCTGCTGCAGCGGGACGTGCTGCTGTCGGATCTGCGCGGCTGCCGGGTGCGGCTCCGCGGCAATCCCAACACGCTGCGGGTGCGCGACTGCCGCGGCTGCACCGTGCTCTGCGGGCCCGTGTCCACCTCCGTGCTGGTGGACGGCTGCAGCGACTGCCTGCTGGCGCTGGCCTGCCAACAGCTCCGCACCCACCGCACCCGCGACTGCCGGGTCTACGTGCAGGTGACCAGCCGGGCCGTAATCGAGGCCTGCACTCGGGTCTCTTTCGCGCCCTACTCCTGGAGCTACCCTGGTATCGAGGGGGATTTCGAGTCGTCTGGGCTGGACAGAAACAGTAACAACTGGAACCTGGTGGATGACTTTGACTGGCTGGCGACTGACAAGCCTTCGCCCAACTGGAGCCTGATCCCCGAGCAGGAAAGAATCACTTGTTGGGACTGACTGCGGAGGCAGCTCTGCTGTGCAAGAGATGTAAACGCAGTGATCCACAAACTGTGGGACTTAATCCCCAATATGCCATTAAATTATTCCATTCAGTATTTAAATTTTGAATTACAATATATGGCTGGATTTCTTAGTTGAAGAAGAATACCGGTCAAATAGCATTTACTGTTCTTACACAAGTTGCTGCTATAATCTGTATGTATCACTGTGGGATTTGCCAACTTCTGAAGTACCTCATTGTGAGTTTTACCCAGTTAGGGTGGGGCAAAGGCCACTGATACACAAACAGTGAGCCTCTGTTAGAGCTGTTGTGCTGTTTTCACTCACCCAGGCAGAATCTGAATTAGCTGCAAGACATGCAAATTGTACTGGAATGAAAAGATCAAATACCGGATTTTTCATATTTTTGTGGTTTTCACGTTGCTGACAGCAGTACACTGGATCTTACGGGGAGTGCAAGGCAGTACTGCTGTGAGGTAATGGGGGTAAAAAAGGTTAATTTAAAGGAAAAGTTTGTAACTGCACAGTGCAGCAGACTGAGATGCATCCTAGGCTCTGATACAATGGTGAACCAGTTTCTCTTGATTCAGGTTAAAGCTGTAAGTTGTCTGTAGGTTTTTATTTCAAGTGAGATAAATCTAAAGTAAAAAAGTGTTCTAATAAACATCTAATGCTCTCCTAATATATTGACTGCTCAAAATTAACACACCTATGGAGTCTGTATAAATACTAAAGCTTCACAATCTGTAAATGTTGTGTGAAAGGATGCTGCTTCTGTAAGCAATGCGACGGCATCCAGCAAGTGCTGATGAACCTCACAGAAGCTGGGTTAACTGTTCCTCTGCAATCTGAAGCTTCAGGGGAGAGGTGTTCAGGGATGCCCTACTAGTTTACCAGACAACAGGCTGTTTGTGCTGTGATCCTAATCTGCAGCACAAGTGCAGTGTTGACAGAGGGAGTCGGTAAAACAGAAAGATGAGGTGCTGTATTCCAATTCCAAAATTGCATGTTACCTTGCATAAGGTGCCGAGTAATCTAAGTCTCTTCGCTCCTGCTAAATAATGATAAAAAAGTAGCAGCACTGTGGAACGCAATGTCTTTCCAGTGCCCTGTTAGTGGTGCTGAAGTGACCACTATCCATACATAAAGTACACATAGCAGCTCTAGGTTTCTAAAACCCCTCTTTAACTTGTGGCAATTTGCAAGAAGTAATTGTTTATCTTGCCTTAGCATAAAGCTTTATTTTAAAACTGCGAATTGTTTATGCTGTGCAGCCGTCATCTATGTGCCTCTAACAGACACAGAATCCTAGCTGAACCATCAAAAACTGCACTACTGCCAGGAGAACTACCTGAAACTTCACTTGGGTGCTTGACTGGTTTTGAGCAGAAATTTTTTTTATGTAAGTTGTTTTCAGCATTTTTAATTTAAAGGGGGAGGGGAAAAGGGATTTTTTAAATATATATTCCTGACAACTTTCTGTTTTGTTTACTTCTGTTAATGTGTATTTTTTGACTGAATTGGATTTTGCATTTCAAATATACTTGTTTTGAATTGTTTCAGTTGTCCATTTACTAATGATTCTTCTTTGCCCTGTCAACATCATAAAATGATTTAAAGAAGACACCCTCAGTCTTACTTTAATTTATATCCTTTTTTAGAGGGATGTGATCAATTTAGGCTCTCAAGTATCTTTTAACACATCCATCTTAGTACAGAACCTGATTTTGTAGTTAATTGTTCTCCACAGATCCCAGTAGTGACAGATCAATCCTGTTTGCATCCTCTAGTCTTGAGTCTGCAAAATGTTCAGCCTGTAAGAACTACAGTAATGCCTTTGTTCTACGTGCCCAAAGCTCTAAGCATTTACAGATCCAGACTGGGAGAGAGACCCCAGGCTGTGGCAGGTACCAGGGGTGCACTGAGGCTTCCCAGTGAACTTCACATGGAAGTGCCATGTCCTGTTCCAGCTCTTGGCCCATGGCATGCAGTAGTGCCTGAGTAAACAAAGCAGGAGTCAAAACATGGAAGTTTAAACTTCGATTTCTCTCTGAAATTGCTTCCTTGGGGATGTTTTTCACATGTCAGTTATTGACATCCCAGCTCTTAATGTTTTCTTTCCTCCAAATACTTAACTTAGGACAAACCACAGTTAGGTAATAATCTTCAGGAATATGGTGCTGGACAATTACCTTCCCTTAAAGATTTAACATTACCCTTGTAATACAAAACAGGCAACTGACTCTTGGTCTCAGGCATGGCATGAAACAAGGAAGTCCAATTTGAGAATAGCAAGTCCAGAAAAGTTCGGTCAGGCAAATACCTAAATGTGATTTATAGTTCTAAACATATACCTTTATATATACACAGTTGCACGTTTCCATACATCTTTTTAAAATTACTTTTCTAATGTAGAATCATGGTAGGAGAAATTAAAAACTGTTTTGAAACAGAAGTACGTTAGTGTAGTGTGTGAACTCAAGCCTTAATAAAGATTTGCTGGCATGTTCATGGGCTATTCAGTATAGAAATTGCAACTTTTTTTGGTCTCTAAGGAAGAGAGGTCAAACCCATAAGTATTTCTAAGCAGCTAGAAACACTAGTTTTTTTAATTATTATTATTTAAAATGGAAAAGAAAGTCACTGTTAATATAAGCGCTGGCAGGCTGCCATCTCTGTGTCCCAGAACATTCCATCCTGACACCACAGTGCAGACAGTGCAATACAATAACCCCCAGCGTTCTGCAAGCCCTTCTAGGTAGGAAGGAGGTAAAATGCCATGTGAGTCAGAAGATGCTACTGGATATCCCCAAATTGCAGTTACGTGTTTGAGAATCCATTTTCCAGCCAATTCTAGTGGAAAGTGGCAACTCAGATGTATTGAGAATTATATTCTTAATAATTTTTTTTAAGTATTTAAAAGCATGGTAGAAGTAAGTAAAGGTATGTGTGTTTTACAGAACAGTTGGGTAGACACGGATATAAAATAATCTGTATTTTAAATTCCACAGCTATTGCTTAAAACTCATTTCTTAGCATCTATTTGGGAAGGAAAAATTATTTTTTATGTTGACACATATTAAAGTTTTGGAAATAAGACGTTGGGGATATTTTGGGAGGTTTATACTATAGAATCTAGATTATTTTGCTCAATCTAATTACAACGTAAATATTGAACAGGAAAAGACTAAAAGACTAGTCCACAGTATTTGTAGCTTTATCATGTCTTTAGGTTTTGCTTCAACTGACAAGGCATCAGAAAAATCACTTCCTGTCTTAAGCTATTAGCTCAAGAGGTCAAAAACATACCTTAGGTTTGGAAGCCATGGAATAAGTTTTACTGGGAGTGTCTGGTCTCAACAAGCAAGGAATTTTGTGCTATCTTGTCTCTAGATGACTTGATGATGGAGCATCTCCTACATCACATGGAAACAAAACTTCTAGGAGAGTAAGGAGTGTGTCATGATGTGCTCTGAGCTGCCAGCTGCAGGTGTCCAGGCTCCTGGACTCCCCTTCTGAACCCTGCAATTCAGAAATTCTCAGAGGGAAGGTTGGGCAGAGTTCAGATGTGCCAGACTGCCTCCATTCTCCCAGCTCAAGGAGACTTGCAGTGCCAGCCTGGTCAGAGGCACTTTGTCTTTCCACAGATCACGGCTTGGAGAAAGGAGAGCCACACACGCTCGGTTTCTTCCCTCAGAGAAATAAGTGAAGAAAACACCTGCCAGCGTCTTCTAGGCAGAAGCAGTCAGAACTGCTGTGGGAAACAAGCTAGTTGCAAGCTTGCCTAGGAGCAATATGGACTAAACACATGAAGAGACAAAACTGTTTAAAGAAGCCCACTGAATGAGGATGTCCAGGGACAGTAATTCCCCAACATTTTAAGAGCACCCGCAGCACTAGTCTGTCCATGTGACCCGCACAGTGGCTGGGTTCATTTACCCTGCATAATGTACAACTGAAGTGAGCAAAGTCTCTTCAAGAACTCTACCTCGGGTTTGTATCGCACTGCCTTTGGTTCCACCACAAACTTCTTTGAAAACCACATACTTTAAAGAAATTAGTGATGTTAGACATCACAAGGGGCTGAAAAACAAATGCCTGCCAGAGACACGGGATAACAGAAACATCAGCACCATAAACCCGGTGCAAACTTGCCCTGAATAGAGACTAACAGGCAGAAAGTTTATAAAAATAGTGGAGAGCACTGAGCTGCAGTACCATTTTCCACATCGAGTCAAGAAAGCAAAGTCCTGCTGCAAACATTTTTGAAAGACAGCCTGGTTGGACAACCCTCCTCCAGTCAACAACCTCACCAAAACCTTTAAAGCCGGAGAAACTTCCTTAGTTCACCACAGGGCTGTTAACTCAGAGCTTTAAAGCTCCTGTGTGTGTCTGTGGAGGAAATAAAACAGTCCTATGCAAAGACACACAACACTGAACCCACGAGAGAAAACTGAGGCCATTTTCCAGGCCACACAGAGCTTTGAGCATTGCCACTTGTCGAGGCAGTGAGTGGTAGCACAGACCAAAACTTGCCTCCAGAGAAGGAGCCAGGAGCTTTGCTGCTGTGTCCCATGGGACCATTACCTCACCAAGACGTCTGTCCCGAGAGGGATCAACCCCCCTCGGTTCCGTTTGGAGTCCAGGCATTTCCCTCTGTCTGCCCCTGCTTCTCTGAATAACAGGAGCAGAAATGGAGTTACTTGCATTCTCTCTTTATCCAGCCCTCTTTCATTTAAATAGATTCTGATAGGAGCTGTGGTAGAATTGTTGTGTGAAAAAACAGGTAAGAAATACACGCATAAGACAATTCCCTACACGATTTTATTCATTATATTTTTGAAGGCTTGGATTTCTTTTTTCAACGTTTCTTATTTAAGCAATAGCTGTATGTAGACAAGGTTCAAATCTCGGTGGCTTTACCTGGAATTGCTTCAGGTTTTACTAAACAGCCAATTTCCTCACACACAATAGCAAGAAAAAGGATCTATGCAACTTGGGGAAATTTCAGCATTTCCATTCACATCATGATCTGATTTATCTGACTGACTGGAGGATCCACCTGTTGTGCTGAGATGTTTTCCAGCAGTAATGACTATCATGAGCTTTTTGTAAGCTTCTTTTAATTCCCAACACATTTATTTCCCATTTATGCAACTATAAACTTTGATTCCTAACTCTTATTTTTTCAGCAGTGAATGCTACACCCCAGGTATCACAATAACACAAACAAATACTCACAATGACTGTCTTGGGGGTCAAAAAAAAGCTGTGTTTTCTGAACGTTACACACCACATGAATGACGGCTGAAATTCTGGGAACTACCCAGAGCAAAACCACACCAAAACCCCCCCAGTGTGCCCCAGCAAAGTTCAGGAGCTACGGAATCCAGCAGNTGACAGAACGGTGTCTGTGTGGTCCTTTCGTGTCTGAGTACGACAAATACTCATAATGACTGTCTTGGGGGTCAAAAAAAAGCTGTGTTTTCTGAACGTTACACACCACATGAATGATGGCTGAAATTCTGGGAACTACCCAGAGCAAAACCACACCAAAACCCCCCAGTGTGCCCCAGCAAAGTTCAGGAGCTACGGAATCCAGCAGGTCAAGTCACCCTTCCCAGGATTTACAGCAATCCCAGCAGTGAATTTAGAACTTGCCTCTGTTTCCAGCCTCAGAACCTGCAGTCACCTCACATGCCACAAAAATAGTAGCCTACCAATTTACCTGTGTAAGGAGGAAAAAGTCATAAATCAGACTTTTCTCCCCCTGGTAATCGCACAGTGAGGCACAGCATTTTTATCACATTGTTCCTCACGAGTGGCCCTGCTCACACCACAGAGTTACAACTGAGAGCAAAACCGTAAGTGAGGGTACATGAGCAAACCTCTCTGCACAATAGCTTCCCATCAAAGGTAAAACCAGACATCGTTATTCTTGCAGTGAAATAAAACCACTCCTAGGGAAAGGAAAGGGAAAAAAAAGCCTCAGAAAGGCACATATTTCATATCACAGAGCAGTGTGAAAGAAAGATTGGGCCAGGAAATTATTCTTTTTACCAACTGAGGGCACTTCAATCGTTTAGGCGTATATGTATTTTATATCTTCTGCCCCTGAAAATAGATTAAGATTGGTCCAGGGCTGAGCATCAGGACAAATCTTAATTTGTTTGTTTAGTTTAACAAATACTAGATCAAATTGTTTACATTCCTCTCTCTTAACTGATGAATTTGTAGCTTCTATGTAGGTTAGCAGGCATAGATTTTTGGAAAGGTATCAATATTGTATTGTTATACATACACATTATAATTTTTAACTGGATTTTGAATTTGAACAGATTCACGGTGAGATCAATAATAATTTGAATATTTTATTCTACCTTTTTTTCCCTCCAATATTGGCATATGAATTATACATTTGAATTTAATAGACAACCTCTGAGGAGACCATTAACTCAAACATTCTTGCAGCAATTAGCTTTTATCTGCTATGGATCAATTTCAGCATTTTCTATTTGAAGTAGAAAGCGGTAGTAAGTGCCAAACTAAAGACGAACACCAAAAAAGAAAAAGCTTTTTCAAGAAAAAAAAAGCTTTTTAAGATGCCAGGCAAGAAGGGTTTTCTTTTTTAAACTGTCCACACCCCAAAATGCTTCTCCATGATCCCCCATCACCTTCCTCTCCCTTAGGTTGCTCTGCCAGAGACAGCCCAGTTTGTGCCGATGGTTGCACAGGGCTTGTCAGCTCCGTGTCTGGGATAATGGGGAAGCATTAATTCCCACTTTAAAAAGTATTAACTTCATTTTTTGAAGGAAATGTCAGAGTACTGCTCACCAATCCCCTTTGAGAATCCCAAGCATGGCGAGTTAAATTGATGGGTGGGGTAGTTTTTGCCACTCCAAGTTCCCAGCTGGTACTGAACTACGGAAACTACTTAAATAAACAGCACTTTTCCTAATCTGGGTTGTTTGGCAGTGCTGATTGCTCTCTCTGATGACTTTAAGGGTACCACCCGAAGTCTCAAAGGCCTAATTAGTACGTGAACATCAGGTGAATTACTGATCATCTCCCAGCTAACACTAGGAATTTAGCAGTGATTTACGAGGACCCCTCCCTTTTCCTTTGTTTATAGGCAGAAGAGTAAATTCGGAGGGATCAGTGAGCCCTGAAGCAAGTCCTGCATGTTCTACATCAATACTTTTATTCCTGAATAAAGGAAACACCGTAGTGTATACACTTACATGATTTCGCTGCATCAGATTTGTCATGGGTATCTAAATGTTAAATTATTAAGAGAGGTATTCAGACTCATCTGCTGAATATGAAATTACCCATATCCAGAGCAGGACCAGGCTTACATCTGCTGTGGGCAGGTTTACTACTTTTTGTCCTGCAGGAAATATTTCATTGTATATCCTCGTGACCCACAGACCTGATAGAGAATTCTTTTCCACTTTAATTACAGTTTCACTGTCATCACTGACAAGAAAGGAAATGGTTTCAAGTTCCTTTATCTAGAATTAACTTCAGGCTGTCAGATAAAGACACTTTCCAAACTCAAGTCTCTTAGCTGAGCCCTGAAAGAGTCAGTGAAACGCAACATGTGCTGCAATGGCTGTGGGATATTTTGCCAGGAGATAATGCTATTTCAGCACCCTGACTTATTGCACAAGAACATGAATAGGCTCTCTCAAGAAACAGCACTTCTCATCCACTTCACGGCAAGAGGAGAGAATGGCCCCTGATGGTTAATCACCTTCCCTGTCTTACACACTCACTCTTCACCGTCAAGGGCAGCAGCAATGCAAACAACCAGGCTTGCTTCAGAAAAATCCCAGTTACCAGCTGCTCTCCAGCTCACTGTAATAGCACCAGGATGGGCTGGGAAAGGTCCACCACAAAAACCTTCTGTTAGGACAGGAAGAAGTAGTGAATTGCCAGCCTTTGTCCTTCCCGAAGGAACCTTCAGCATTCCAGGATCTCAAATGGTAACTGAACAGCATCCACAGTACCACAGAGCTGCAGAACACCAAAATGCTATTTTTCAGTGCTTGGGCTTTTTAATTATTGTCGTTATTATTTTTCACAGTTGCCTTCCTCCTAGCAGATCCCTTCCCCTCTCTGTCCCTGAGGGCTGGTGGCCATGCTGCTGGCAGCCACTAGAGGATGCCCCCAGGAACTTGGGTGGTGGCAGCAGCAGGTCTGGTTGACAGGCAAGAGAGAATCCTCCCAGTCCCTCGTCTGAGGCTGCTCCTTTCTCCCCTGCAGCATTAGCATCCATGCCCTCACACACCTGCAGGAGAATTTTCCTTTGCTAGAGACTTCCTGAGGTCAATTTTCCAATGTGTTGGCAGGGGTGAGCCAGCACAGGAATTTCCCAGTAGCTCCAAACCTCTGTGGGGTGAGAGGGAGATGGTATTTCAAAGCAAGCAGAACTCCTCAAGCAGTGGAGAGAGTGAAAGCCCAGCACCCCTGCCTGCCTGAAACAGCTGTGTGGTGCAAGGAGGAGGCCACAGCCACAGGAGGGGGTTGTACCCTCCTTTCTGCCCACTACAGCGTGACAGCAGAGCCAGCTGCAGGTCCTTCAGCAGAGCCCGAGGATCCCTGGGATGCCTCCCTTGCACTCAGATACAACATCCCCAGGGTCCCTCTCCAGCTGCTGAGCTGAATTCCTCCCTGGTGGGGCTCCGTGGGCAGCCCTGCTCCCCTCCCTGGCCTGGTGATTATCCAGTAAGCTGCTCATGCCAGTTCACTTTTTATAAAAGCATCTCTAGATTTCAGCCCAGGGTTTATTTATCGAGTTTCTCTGCACTTTTCCTTTCTCCTCCTCTCCTGCCAAGACCCAGGGATGGTACATGCCCTGGAAGTAAATAGAAAATGCCAAGCTTAGTGTTTTTAGGTCACCGTAAACTACACGCTTATCTGCTTTCTGAACACATAAGCCACAGGATGTCATTTCAAGTCAACACAGAAGGATAAGGACTAGAACGTGGGTTTGGCTGTAGATATGAATATGTCAGAATCATGGTGGGGAAGTGTATGTTTGTATACAAGCAGCCTTTTTTAATCCAGAGCCCTCTTCCTTTTTCCTCAAAGGTTCCATATTCTTTTGGCAAAAATGATCTTTTTATAACTCTGGGGTTTCATATTCTGCTCAGCAGCCTATCATAGGAGAGCACAAATCTACTAAATAGTAAAATGAGGGATTACTTCCACTCATCTGTTGACAGACATTTCTCCAAATTGGATCAAATGATTAAAGGTATTAGAATGACGTCTTGCAGATCCAGATCAAATCATTTGAAACCTTGAGAGTGTTTCTCCTTTGCTTGGAAGAAACCACCAGAAATAGTTGTAGGTGCTAATTGCCCATTATTCTCACTAATGTGAAATTGTTAATTGGGACCTTTGAATATTTTACTTGCTTGAATCCTAACCGGGGGACTTCAAGATGGAAGGACTGTGCAGTGGCTCGCTTCCCGATGTGCCCTTTGAGATCTCTTCCGACGCCTGAATGGTTCTTCCTCGAGTTGCTTACGCTGAGAAGAGGGGTCCAGGCTGTGAAATCTTCCAACATCTCCCACTACAAAGATGGCACTGCTGAAAGTCAAATTCAATCAGAAGAAACGGGTAAAACTAGCGCAGGGACTATGGCTCATGAACTGGTTTTCGGTGTTTGCTGGAATCCTTGTTTTTAGCATGGGATTGTTCCTCAAAATTGAGCTCCGGAAGCGAAGCGAAGTGATGGACAATTCTGAAAGCCACTTTGTGCCCAATTCTTTGATACTGATGGGTATATTATCCTGCGCCTTCAATGGTTTTGCTGGAAAAATTTGTTACGATTCTCTGGATCCCGCTAAATTTGCCAAGTGGAAGCCTTTGCTGAAACCTTACCTGGCACTATGCTGCGTCTTTAACATACTCATTTTCTTCGTTGCTCTGATGTGCTTTCTCATGCGGGGCTCCCTGGACAGCACCCTGGCCCAGGGGCTCAAGAACGGCATGAAGTTCTACCGGGACACGGACACCCCTGGAAGGTGCTTCATGAAGAAGACCATCGACATGCTCCAGATTGAGTTCAAGTGCTGTGGCAACAACGGCTACAAAGATTGGTTCGAAATCCAGTGGATCAGCAACAGATATCTGGACTTCAGCTCCAAAGAAGTGAAAGAGTAAGTGACTTTACTGGGGTTTGTATCACGTAGTATCGATGTTTGATCAATATTATCCTCAAGTGCCAATAGGCACTGACTGGAGGGGGGTTTGTATAGAATGGGATCTTGTGTAATAAAGCATCCCAAATGATCAGCTAGATTGCTTCCTCCCCTGGCAAATTTCTCTGAAGTCATCCATAACGTAAAATATAAAGCACCAAAATACGATTCTCACTCTTACTGAGTGTGATGGAAGCAGACTTAATATTTTTTACCATCTTTTACTGCTTTATAAACCCATTGCCTTGAGTCATACTCCCAAAATCAACAGGAAAGTATCAGAACTTTACTAATCCTTAAGAAGATGTCAATGTGATCTATTAATTTCCTAAAAAAAAGAATTCCCTAGAGAGATACAGTTGATACCACTTTTAAAACTCCACTTAGATATTGGCAGCTAATCAGCTGCATGGAAAGAAATAGAAGCAGTAACACTTTGCCAATAACTCATGTGTTTTAGATCCTTAAGATTTAGAATTTTATTTTTATATTCACTCAATGGATTGCTTCAGTGCTGGGATAATACTGAGCATCAATTGATGTTCCCAGCTCTACACAGTGACTCTTTAGCCATACATATTTTAAGTTTTCTCCTGTGCCTAATTTTTCAAAACCTCACATGAAAGCAGCACTAGTTCATTGTTTCTATACAAACCAGACCAAGTTGTTGACCAGGAACACCTTAATGGCTTTGATGTCAGTGCCCAAAGAGGCAGTAATCCCAAAATCAGGTTAGGTGCAGTAAGCTCAAGCAGAAAATACACATGAGAACAAAATGAACCTTCAAAATCAAAAAAATAGCATCGGGCATAAATACCCACAACCTTTTAAAAAATTAAGCACTGGGGAAAGAGATGGTTATTCCGAGTTCTTTGGGAACATAATTCATTAATGTTTATACTCTGTGGTTGCATAAGGGGCCCTGTAAACTGGAAGCAATCTGCCTTTTAAATATACTGCCTGTATTTAAAATGTCTGAAGTGATTTTGAAAAAAGCTTTGTGTATCTCTTGGGATCTCTTGGAATCCCTGCCTGACCATGTAAATGGCATTTCACTTGTGTGTGTCTCTCTGCATTTTCTTTTGAATTGTTGGGTGGTCTGGTTGTTTTTGCAATTCTGAATGGGGACTTTTTAATGAAAACTGTTACAGATTTAACCCGTTGCACTGCAGGGTTTTAACAAATACATTCACTATTTAATAAGGGGGTGTTTCCATTGCAAAGGTATGCCCATGGATATAAATAACTACTTGAAAAAACCTTGCCAGCATTATATGGAGATTTGAGAGCTGTAACTTAATCCAGCAGCAGTGGAAGGGCAATGCACAGAGGGAAAACAAGGTTATACTGTCCTTAATAACTGATGCCTTGTTTGGGACTGAGACTCAAGGTAATTTCTTTGTACTACTGAGGCAGGAAATAGGGCATTAAAAATCTACAAATGAGGGTTTGTGAATTCAGCGTTTGTGAACTCAAGGTTTGTACGATGTGGTGGTGCACGATCTCTGCTCCCATTCCTGGTGGGATAGTCTGGCCCCTTTGAAGCCAATAGTAAAGTTTTCCTTAATTCCAGGGAAGGTGGGAGTCTGTCCCCAACAATGGGATTTTTATATTATTTGTAGAGCAAAGGCCTGATCCAGTCTCTCTGAAACTGGTGGAGCATTTACACATGAATGGGAATTAGACCCAATCCAGAGCACACTTTACACTTAAAGAGAAAACCTCAACTGCATTTACTGTTTAGATATATTTAGGTCATGACTGCAAAGTGGAATTTTCCTTCACCCGGTTGTTGGAATCACCTCTCTCTCTATGACACAATTTTAAAATATCTACATAGAAAGCTACAAGTGACACTTGGATTTTTTTTTCTTTTTTTTTTTTTTTGCCTCTGTAGACTACTGGAGCTCTCTATTCTGTCATTTTCTAAGCAAAATGGCCTGTTTTATAACTGCAGTCCTTTTATTACAGTTTTTTTCAAAGCCAGTGGAACTACTTGCCCTCTAAGTTATCTTTCATCTAAACATCTCCTAAGACACCAGGCTAAATGACTGTTTACAGAGAACAACCACAGTGTCAGATGAACAATAGTTGGGGAGCTCCTGCAAGGACTTTGGAAATTTTGCAACATCCTGTTGCTGAAGCACATTTCATGTTTTCCATACTGGCTACCTTCCCAAGCCAAGAATAAATGCACAACCCCTCCCTGGAGCTATTATCACCAAAAAGAAGCTATTAGTTTTGCTGGATCAGTGGTCTAGCTGGATATAGTGGGTCCTAAGGCTGTTCTGGGTTCTTTTCCAAGCTCAGGTCAGCTCCAGCACCTCCTTTCCACCCACCCACTGTGCTGTGATCACTCTTTTCTGACTGCCCCTCCCGAATTCTCTCTGCCATTTACATTTGTTAAAAATTAATTTCTCTGAAGAAGTGTCCCGAGAGCGCGCATTTCCACCAGGAAGAGTTAATTACAGACTCAGACACAGAGAAGGATTTTGGAGAGGAAGGACACCCTGGACAAAAACCGCTACGTGAACAAGGGGACACGGAGAAAAGGCACGGTGGAAAATCCTCCTTGCCTTTGCTTTCCTTCCTCGTGCAAATTTGCTCCTGGATATCTTTGTGTGTGTGTCTCTGTGTGTCTGTGTGTCTGTGTGTCTGCGTGCGAGCATTCACGCGTCCCTCTGCCCTTGCCTGCAGTCGGATCAAAAGCAACGTGGACGGGAGGTACCTGGTGGACGGCGTCCCCTTCAGCTGCTGCAACCCCAGCTCGCCCAGGCCCTGCATCCAGTACCAGGTCACCAACAACTCTGCCCACTACAGCTACGACTACCAAACCGAGGAGCTCAACCTGTGGCGCCGCGGCTGCCGGGAAGCGCTCCTCAACTACTACAGCAGCATGATGAGCTCCATGGGCGCCGTCATGTTCCTCGTCTGGCTCTTTGAGGTAACCCTCTCCCCTCAGGCACACTTCAGGGAAGCGCCAGCTCTGCGGCAGTGGGGCATTTTTCAGCGTGGACTTCTGAGTGAAAATCAAATCTATTCAAAGTAAATTTCCCTGTTGTTTGGCTCAGAAAATTTCTAATAGCTAACGACTGAGTAAGGACTGAAAGGTCCCAGGCTAGAGACAGAACTGGGGTGAGGGTGGGATCATAGACCCCTCTTGCAGAGCAAGGGGCCAGAGGCTCGAGTATCCCACAGCAAGAGGGAAAAAGGGAGTGATTTTCTGTCAAAGGAAAGGTGCTGAGCAGGGAAGAGAGTGCAAGGGCTCTGCTTCCAGATGCATTAATCTTACCTGTGTCACCACTTGCGGGGAATGAGAAATACAAAAAAGCAGCACATCAGAAAGGTATGACAGCAATTAGCGGGACAGAAAGTGCAGTTAAAGGGTTTACACGCTGAAGGAAATAAGACTTCAGGCTGCACACAGTGGAACGATTTCAAGGCAGCATGTGGACTTTCATCAGCTCCACCAAGGTTTTTGGTCAGAAAAAGTGGTTTAGGTGGAGCAGGTGGATTAAATTTATTTTATTCTGCTTCCCAAAACCACAATGCGAATCCATTCAGGTGCCAACACTGCCCAGTGCAGGTGTTTGTAGGCACCATAACCCAAAGTGCATAATACTTTATAAATAAAAACCCAGAATACACTTCATCCAATGTGAGGAAAACACGTCCTTCTGCCTCTGGGAGATGGCCAGTTTTCTGGCCAGGGTGTTTAATCAACACTAATGCTCGGGAAGTGTGGGCTGGCAGTGGCACGAGGGCTGGCACGTGAGGTGCTGGATGTGGAGATCAGGCAGGACCTGCTGGTAAACGGGAGGGTGCAGCTCCCTGGGGTGCAGCAGATCCTTTCCAACCCTTGGAACGGCTGCTGCAAATGGCATTGCCTATTCTAAATTATTCAGCTGCCTTTTAAAAAACTTAGATACATGCAAATTAAAAAAACATGAGTTACATTTTGATACAAGCACTGGCCTACAGCCTTCCAGGAATGAAGATGCTTTTTAGAAAATAAACACCTACCTAAATCTGTGAACTGAAAAAAAAAATCATGAAGTTACTCCGTGTTGCATTGTTTTAAAAATAACTGCTCCAAACTGCAGAGAGATGTATGACTTCTTTGCACTGTTATTCTGGTAAGAAAAGAAAGAGAAGGTCTTTATTTTAGCCCAGATTCAAATGTAGAGTTCTTGAAGAGAGGGGAATCTCAACTGTATTTGAAAGTCATGAAGAAATGCAAAAACTCCGCGGAGAAATGCACAAAAATACCAATGCCAGCTGCAAAAAATCATGACTAGGAACCTGTAACATACCTCTGCTAACTTGCAGGAGATTACTGACAGTGATATGTTAACATTAATAGCAGTGATAAAAATGCAGAATTTTATGTCTAACTCTTCAAAGTACACCTGGGTATTTTTGTCAACCTGGGGCATAACGAGAAATAAGACCTTCTTTTCTTTGTCTTTTTCAAAATAGAAGGTGAGACTTTTTCAGGCAATCGGGGGACTTTCAGGGCAAAACTTCAAAGGAACAACATGATCCTGGGTTACAATAACTTGCCCTCCTGAATATTTATGACTTGCCTGATATTCTGCCACAAAGGGCCCAGATTTGGGTCTGAAACTCCCTTTGCTTTTAAGGCAAACTTTGAAGGGAGGGAACAAGGCAGGAAACAGATATTAATTGAGTCTCCCTTGAAATATAACCACTTCCTTTAAATTCCAGTCAGGATAGGAAACAATTTTATGCTGAGTAGGAGGGCAGCAGAGGTCCCAACTTCTGGCCAAGGTAAGTGTGGGTCTGAGCAGGGTGAGCCCAGGGGCAGTGGTTGTGCTGGCTCTGCACTTCTCATTTCCCCTTTGACTGACTTCCTGGGAAGTCACAGAAAAGTGCAAAAGCAAAATCCTGGGTTGCTTTACAGCTGCAGCCACCGTGGACTGAAACCAAGTACTTCTCCAGCAAAGCCCTTCCAGTGGCTGTGGAGGACTCTTCCAGCTGGGTTGGTGGGGAAGTGTGGGAAGGGGGAGAGAACATGGAGGGAAATACTAATCACAGCTGTTATTCTGAGCTGTAGAAAAAGGTAACATGCCAAACAGGTGTAGGGACCTCAGGGAAGGCCATTTCTCTTTCACCTTTCTGTATTAGGCACAAAGAAGAATGAACCTGTTTTGAAATATCAAAACTTCTATTTGAAAAGAATGCCAGTATCTAGAAGCTGCTTTTCCTAACAAATACTGTAGGCTTCCCATGAGTGACAACCAGTCATGAGGATGACAAAAAAAGATCACACCCTGCTCTGGCTAAGCCGCCTCAGGCTAAACCCTGGCAAACAGATGGGCTTCGCTGCAGAAGGTCAAGAAGAGCAAGCCTGGATGTCTTCTTGAACTGCCTCAGCCAGAAAAGAGGAAAAGAGGGGTCCAAAGGTGCCCTGAATAGAGCATTTCAAAAGGAATAGAGGGCTGAGGCTGGTTCCCGAGATGCTCCAGGTCCTCCACTTGTGCAAACACGTGGGTCTCAACAGGTCACAGCTGCTGCAACAGCTAAGACCCTGGGATTCACCCCACATGTGCCACAGACCGGGCCCAGACTCAGCTCTAGGAGAGCACTAAGACATTCACAGGAAGCGCATTGCATGTCCTGTGCTGGAGAGTGAACTCTCTGATGCCTTGAGCAGTAGGAGTGAACTCCTGGTAATCTCCAAAACCAGCCCACATGCAGCAGGGACCCTCCAGATGGACAGAGTTTTCTCTGTTGGCCCTGATGGAGAGGCTGAGCATGCTGTGGTGCAGGGGATACACCAGCCCAGCCTGCGCAGCCTTAGCCCTACAGAAACACTGTGGCCATGTTCTTCCTGGCACTTGAAAGTTGCCGCAAAATGACGAGAGTTTCCATGACAGAGAAAATCATCACGCAGCAAGACTGGCCTTGCTCTGGGGCTCTGACACCCCAGCCTTCTGTGCTGGATTGTGGTTTAGCTCAAATGTACAGCTCACAGACTGGTTAAGGTTGGAGGTTTAGCTGTGGCCTCACCAGGGCTGAGCAGAGGGGAAGAAGGATCATGTTCCTCAACCTGCTGGCAATTCTTCGTCTAATGCAGCCCAGGATACCACTTTCCTGCTTTGCCACAAGGGCACATTGTTGTCTCAGGGACAACTTGGTGTCATCCAGAGCCCCAAGGCCCTTTGCTGCCAAGCTGCTCTCAGGCAGGCACCCCCAGCACGTACTGGTGCATGGGGTTATGCCTTCCCTGGTGCAAGACTTCAGCTAAACTGGTGTTCCAAGACTCTCTGTGATCATATAGGAGAGAAACTAATTTACCAGATACTTGTCTCAAACTTCCTGCACTCTCTTCTCATCTGGCAGAGAAGGCAGGCTCAGGTCAGTGGAGGTGACAAGAGCCCAGACATTTTGCATTGTTTTTAAGGAATCTCAGCTTCAGGGACTCAAAATCTTGCTTAGAAAGGTTTTTAAGAAAACAAAGTCTTGAACTGAGGGAAAAAGTCACAAAATCTCATCCAAGGACAGGTCAGATGCTCAAGGCTGCACAAGCACCTTCCTTTTTGAAAGCATGATAGTACTTAGTGACTTAGAGCCATCCAGGAAGCCAGTCCACCTACTTTGGCTGTCAAATAGTGGCACTTGGCAAGTCAGTCACAAAACAAAGCTCCTGCTGACATGCAGTGAGGCAGAACAAGTAGAGAGCAATGTGAAGGCCATTTCCTGCACCCAGCCCTGTTAATCTGCACTTGCAACAGCCATTGATTTCAATGATATCAGTCCCATGAGTGAGAGCAGCAAAACTGGGACTCAGAGTGAAAGGAAGATGTCAAAAGCATTAAATCCCAAGACTGACATGATGGGATTTGTCACTTCTTGTGATTTTTATAGAATAGTGCTTTAACTGATTTAAGTCATCATAGTATTGGCTAGATGAGACTATTTCCAGACTCAGACCCACTGGAAACTTCCTTAGTGACCAAAGTGTGGCTAGTCATACATTCCTGTGTTAAGCAGTATGAAAATTTGCCTTTGGATATGGAAGTATTTGATGAAGCTTGTTTGTTTGACCAATATTTTTCCCCTTCTGATCTTGAGTGAAGGCAGAGAAATATGAACATCTGCAAATTTTGAGAGTAGCCAAGTGTAGCTTTAGTCTTCCAAAGCTTGGAGACTTAATCATACACAAGTAGGATGACCCCAGCAGACAGGCTGATGGATGGAAGCACACGCTTGGGCAGTCCCTCGAGCCCAGATCTGAATTCTGCCCCTGGCCACGCCATGTGGCTGAATCCCAACCTCAAATCTGCTGGCCTCTTTAGCCATCAGGGTTTAGAAGGACCAAAGGTAATCAGTTCCTTGGGAAATTGGATAGGGTAACGGAGGCATCGTACTTCCCTTCGAGAACAAAGCCTTTGAGGTCCTGACAGCAGTAAGTGTTCTCCATCTGAGCTTTACCCAGCACGTGAAGGACCCAACCAATCTTACTGCTGCCCCATCCCAACCACCTGCCCTACCACATCACCAGGCTGGCTCTTCTGGGAGCTGCTCTTCTTTCCTTCTCTACTTCACTCATCAATCACTTCTCTTCATAAGCACCACAAGGATGAGGTCAGACTGTTCTGAACGGTGTTAGAAGGCAGGAGACTGGCTAAAAACACACCTTCTCTCTGGAGGTAGGTGCAGGGTGTTGCCAGTGTCAGCAGTGTTACACAGTACAGTAGAAAAAGTCTCAGTCAGAGCTGCTGGGACTAGGTAATATTTAATCAGAAATACAAATTTGTATTAGATGGAACCAGGGAGAGATCACCTGCTGCCTTGGTCTCCTTATTTACACATACCTATATTAAAACCAAATCAGAATCTGAAGTAGACAAACTGATGGCTCAAATCCTAATGCTGCTCCGTTCTGCAGAGACGCTGATTCATTAATATCTCCTTGATCAGCTTAATATACTCACCAAGCACATCAGGGTCAATGCAAAGTCTAAATATTTAGTTATAACTAAGCAGGTGGTGGCCAAGGATGTTGTTGCACATCCAACCTGCTTTGTGGACATCCCATGCACAGCAGCCGGGGATGAATTAAAACCTCCTGGGGGGCACTGACACTGACGGAGCACATGGAGAGGCCCCTTGGGCACACGGACCCCCAGGCTGCCCACAGCAGGGGACACTGAGGGTGGGACGGGAGTGTCCAGGTCCGGCTGACGCTCTCTGCCTTTCCCATTGCCTGGCACAGATGTCGGTGATGGTTGGCTTGCGCCTGCTGCACACCTCCCTGGAAAGCATTACCAATCCCGAAGACCCCGAATGTGAAAGCGAAGGGTGGATCCTGGAGAACAGCCTGAAGGACACTTTCAAATCCGCGCTGGAGAATTTGAAAAAGCTGGGTAAGTTCAACCAGGTGGAAGCAGGAGCCGAAGGGGCCGAAGGAGAGGACGGTGGGAAGACGCCAGCCATCACAACGGTCAGTTGAGCTGCTCATTGAGGTGGACTTTTTCTCAGAGAAAAATAACACAAACTGAGAATTCGTGAATATATCTACATTTTAAAAGCTATGTATCAACCACCAGAATACACATTTCTACGCATGTTCACTTTTGTACATGGGAGCATACAACATAGTGCACCTTGGGATAAAACACTTATCCACAATGTGAGTACACTATATCCATATCCTTTTGGGGATATGATCCCAACTATGACTTGCAATATTCACGTGTTCCCTTATCAGAGACAGATAGTTTAAAAAAAAAAAAATTAAAAAAAAGATTGCTGGCATCACATGGCGATCCATTCCATCTTATTTTGAAGTTAAAGTGGAATTTGAAAAATTAATATTTTTTGCTCAAGTTGTTTCATCAGCATACTCTCTGTACTTCAGCTTTTAAGGACAAAGAGATTGGGTTTCTGGAGAACAACATGATAGAATTCAAAGAAAGAAGGATTTCCAGAATTGTATATAACTTAGTATACAGGTATTTTGACAAACCTCTCATATGTGATTTTTGTTAATGTGCTAAGCAATGGTATTTTCTGCTGTATTCTTAAGATGTACATAGGACAAAATTCAAACTTACGCTGAGAATTTATGTACTAAGCAAAAAGTGTAATTTAATGAAGGAGCCAAGCATAATGAAAACAACATTCAGGTAAGACTCATGAGGTCTGTTTCTCAGGGTTTTTTTGCAGGCTGTATATCTTGAATGCAAGTGTTGTAGACTTACGCTTCACCTTGTATTTAAATTCTTCACAGAAGCTTAGAAGATTTGTCTTGTAGTGGGTGGAATCCAGGCTATGAGCAGATGCCAGTTATGGTTACTCTGGACATTTTACAGAGTATGTCGTCTCATAACTTGCTCCAGAATATTCAAGCCCAACTATTTTTAAGGCAAGAAAAAGACAAACCCAAAGCCAGACAGGCCACTTAAAACTCACACTTTAAATGTTTTCCAGGGGCCTAGAAAATGGATACCATTCATCCACAAGTACATCAAGCCTCACCCTTTCAAGCCAGGGAAAACTAAGTTTAAATCAATCCCCAATGTGCAAATTTTACTTTTCTTTATCAGTGAGAGTGTACTCCTCATTATATCTTTTAAATCAAAGGGAAGGCACATTTTGCATATGCTGCATCTCTCCAAACATACTGTCATAGCTGGAGGATCCTGTTCTCATATACCAAGTTGGAATAAAATATGGAAAGAGTTTGCTTTGGTGTGCAGCCTCTAATAAGGGAACAGAGCAGTTTTATTGAGTTTATTTTCAGCTGCCAGATAATTTCAGCTAAAGGGAAAGAAACCCAAGAGAACAAGCCCCCAGCCTCCTGCACCAACGACTGCAGACACCTCAGTCCCTCCCTGCAAGCCAGGCACCACATTATATTTACCCTGGCTGTGCAAACCCTCTACTTCTTGGGGTGTACCTGGGAGAGGTTTCTCAGTGGGTCCCTTCTCCCTGGCTGGTGGCTAGCCCTCAAAGGGAGGGAGCAGTGTTTGCAGCTGCATAACCATTGCACAGCCCACTGGTATTCATTCTTAATCACTTGTGCACTTGCCCCAGCAGCACTCAGCTCCTCCGGCTTCTGTCCAAATTCCTTCTACGATGGACAGATCAGCTCGAGGCAGGACAGGTAGGGATGTGTCTGTACATCAAGCCACAGCTTCCATCTCAGTGCCCAGGCTGTTTCAGGCCACCTGCACGCAAGGTTTGATTTTGACAGGTGTCTGTGGTGTCCTTTCGCTTTCTCAAAGCTCGTGAAAGCTTTTACCTTTAGTTATGATCATGAATTTAGTTACAATAATGAATATAAAAGTCACTCTCCTGTGCATAAGACCGACTAGGACAAGGGCACTGACAAAAGGCCAACTTGCTACTCACCACAGCCTATCGTCTCTTGCTCTGCTGAGGGACAGAACTGTACGAGCCAGAGCAGCTCCTCCCTGCTCAGTGGGACGTCACTGGGGCCGGCTGCCCCTCTCAGCCGGTCCATTAGGGAAGAACAGGATTGTGGATGGCACACGATGTGGCCACATGTACCAGAGAAGAACTTCTCAGAGGAGTCACATGTGGATAGGAGCTGCGTTACAAGGATTAATTACAGTCTTTCCTTGTGAGGCTTCAGCGAGCTGTGATCTATACCAGTTATTTGACTAGACTGACTTTTCAAAGAGATCTAGATTTATTGCTGCCCTAGAAATCTGGCTTAGGCCACTAATTTAGACAGGACTCTCCAATTACTCGTGGTCTCTCTTTTGTATCAGATTATTGCTAAAGCAACATAACAAATTTTCAAACCATTCTTTCAATGCCACACTCGAGAAGCCAGTTCCCAGAGCAATGGTATTGGGCAGGTAAAGAGACCATCTGAGACAGGTTTATGAAGAACAGTACTGGAACCAGGGAACAAAGAGAATATGGGCTAATGCTGTCTAAAATAAAGCCTCCTGGTTGATGAAGATCTTTGTGACATCTTATGATTACCACAAGATTGTAATATGACTGCTTTGTAAAATATTACATGTAATATATCACTCATCCAATCTTACAGATACTTACGTGTGATACTGCAAATGCTGTTCTAGATAAAGGTATTTCTGCTGACTGCAAATGTAAATTTAGGTATTAAAATGTTATTGCAAGTAAAGATCTCTTTAAAGAAAATGTTTAAATACATACAATTTAATACAGATTTCTTTAATTTGCATTACTGCTGATTTTTTCCTTCTGAATTCATTTTTCGGATCTGTTTTATGTGTTCCTATACGTGGGAAGGTTTTCCCCGCCTCTATATAATGTTCTGAGAGAAAGCAAACCTTCCTCTTTTCATGTGCCCAGCTAAGCTCAGGATGTGCAAGCAGACCCCTAAATCACCTGCCTCTTACTAGAAACAGAATTTGCTGTGCTATTTTAACAGCATCCTCTTGTAGCACATAGGAATTAAAACATCTTCACAGCCATGAACATGATGTCCTGGTCACGCTGAACCAGTGAAACCACCGGCATCCTCAGGATCTTTGACAATCAGTTGGGTTTATAACCTCTTTTTCTCCCCCTGTTTAAATCTAACTTGCAGTGGACATTGAAAAGAACACATTGTTCTTATTTTAAGTCTGAAGCTCACAAAGTCAAATCTCCCTGCAGCAATCCGACGACTTCCAGAGCCGTGCCCTGATTTTCAAACTAATAAACTTCAGAAGGATGTGAGCTTAATTCATGCAAACCAGGCCACTTCTTTTTAGGTACCTCCATATGGATTAGCAGCTTAAATCCAAGTGCCCAGATCTGAGAGCGAGCCCAAGGCCTTGAAATGTCAACTCTTAAGAATATCACTTTTAAAAGAAATGACAAAAAATGCACTATTTTACCGATGACATTTATTTGAAGGGGGACAGAACATTGACTAAAGTGCTTTAAAGGAGGAAATATAAACAGCTTCCTTAAAGCTATTACTTCCTAAGTAGCCTTAATACAATTGATAAGATTAGCCTCCATGCATTACACGAGCTTGGGCATTTTGTAATACCACACAAATACAAGTGTGCAGCTTAGCAAAGAGCATGGGAATGCTATATTGGGCTCACAGGCACCACGGACTTCCTAGCTGATGGGCTGGGAAGATTTTCAAGGCTGATATAAAGAAAAAGGGATGCCAGCAGAACACTTACTGATTTACACCCAACTGGCTTGTTTTGTAGAAAGAAGCCAACGCTGCTCTTAGCATAATCAATGGGAAACGGGGACGGATCACAAATGCTTATTAAAAAAAAAAACAGAAAGAGCATTATTGGAGATTAGTTAATTAAGAGATAAGGCCAGAAAAATAGAATGGAACCATGTGATAACAGCCCCCTGTGGGGAAGACACAGGCTTAGGCAAATTTATTTCTGGCAACAGCAATGCAGCTATCTCAAATCTGAAGTAATGCCTACGTGGAACTTTTTTGAATCATATCAGACCTACAGTGTTCAGTGACTGACTGAAACACCGAAGTAGTAAAATGCCTCTCTCAAAGCACCTGCATTTGCTGTTCCCACATCATTTCATAGGTATATCTGAATTTGGATCCAAAGCACAGTTGTGAGGTGGGAAAGCTGGAGGAAACCTTGGCCTGGAGCTCAGCTTTGTAGATTCTCCATCACAGTCTCAGCAGCACCCTGCCCTGGGGAACACCCCCTTTCTGCAGTCCCCCCCTCACATGTGGTGCCAGAGGGAGGCTGAGCAGGACTCCCACCTCCCATCCCACCAGCTCCCCACAAAGCACACACAAGTAACTACTCTTGCCTGATTGTTTCTACCAAGAGCATAGTCCATAAACCACGAGGAAGTACATTTCCACAGTTTGTTCTCAAAGCTCTCCAGAGCAAAGGGTGGTGCAGGAATCAGAGGAACCAGTCAAACAGTGGAACAAGGACCAAAGGGCAAGTCTGCAGCCTGCCACCAGACTGATGCACACCCCCTGCACCAGGCAACCAAGCACCATATTCCCAGGCAAAACAGGGTCAAGCATTGCAAAGCAGAAGTGAGGAGACCTGGGCATGTGAAACTTGGAAAGGCACAACTGCAGCTGGAGGGTGATGAAAGGTGGAGAACAAAGCACTAAGTCTCAGGCACACAGTTCCCCAGAGTGACTCCCTTGGTAATAGGGTGAAAATGTTTAATTCTTGAAAAAAACCCCCACAGAAGTCATTTTGAAATCTGTGATGATACAGAATTTAACAGTAGCGCCAAAGAAATGTTGTCCTTCCCTGCTGGAGACACGCAGAGCCCTTGCTCCAGCCAAGCAGCAATGTCAGGATACCCAGGCTGGAAGGAGACTCTGGCTGTGTTCATCAGTTCCAGGACACACACAGTCCCCAAACACAAAGTTTTCCTCTTACAAACCACCTCCTGCCTTCACAGCTGCCTAAATAACCTGTCCAGAGGGTGGCACAGCTCTGCGTCAGACAAACACTTTTCCAAATGGGTGTGAGTTTTCCCATTTACACACGTGTTTTCTCCAGCACAAGTAACAGGCTAAGGTTAAAAATGACAAAAACACAGAGGGGACATACCAGCAAGGACAAGGTGAATTCACAGCTTGGTATGAATGAATCATTAATTACATATATTATTCAAGAGCATAAGTAAAAGTGATTCTGTAATGTTGCTGTTGGCATATTTTAAGTAAATTATGATAGCATTTCTTGTTTTCACCCCAGAATGTTAAATGTAATTAGGACTTAAAATTCAAATTTATTCTCTACTTCTCGAACTTCTTTTATCATTTTAGAGTATTTTAGGTTATTTTTGAGATTAGGTAATATTAAAAATGGATTAAATCCGTTTCAGGAAGCATTTTGATCAGGAAAGAACTTGCAGTGGTATGTCTAGATTTCAAATAATTACTACCACACTATATCCCTGACTCCAGTGGGACAAAACAACTTTCTGTCCCCTCCCTCTTTGCCCAGTGGCACTCAACCAGGAGTGCTGCTTACATAGGTAGCATTCCCAGTGCCACATACCCTCCTTAAATACTTCACAGCAAGGTCTCTGTCACTGGTGAAGGCTTACAAGTGGACCCCGAATTTCTGAGAGCAGGATTCAACCCCATCCTCCTTTCACAACAACCGCTGCTACTGCAGCCCTGGAAGCCACGTGCACCTCAGCAGCTATGCCTGGAGCAGTGCATCCCACCCTGAGCTCCCACTGTGCTCCAGAGCGATGAAGCGACCACGTGGGGTCTTGGGTTTGCTGTCCTAAATGGATGTGACACCTTTCAATGCCTGGACAACTGTTCTTCCACATCTGCCCAACGATTTGAAATGCTGCCCACATAGAAATGTTTGTCTCACACTTGCTGGCATTAGGAGCAGTTACCCCCAGCCTCCCAGCTGGACACTCTGTGCTTCTGCATGCTCCAAGTGACAAACATGTTGCTAGTGTAGAGCATTTACCACTCCATTAGAAAAAAAACTACTCAAAATTCCTTGTTTTCAGCTCCATCCTGTTCCAGCTGACAGAGTGGAGCTTAAAGCCTGCATTACAAAGTAGTACACAGAAAAAAAAAACAAAAACACAAAGTTCTTTGTTTCAGAGTTCATGCCATGTTCCAAGCTTTCAGCTATTAGAGCACTTTATGAATTACCAAAACCTGACCTGGAAGGAATTATTATACACAGATGAGACGCCTGACTAGTTCAACAGCATTAAGTAGAAGCCTAGCAATCACTGCAGATTTTTTTTCTTCTTCTAGTGTATTTTGTGCTAAATTGCACATTCATTCCAAGACTCTGATACAATCACTGCAAGAAAACACAAGCTTCCTGGAGCTGTCTTTACAGGGAGCAAACACTACCTTTCTAATGCAGGCATCTCTAGTTAGAGGACACCAGTGAATTACATCAGGGAATACACTGCTGATCCCCTCACCCTTGTTATTTTATATAATCTTCTCTCCTATTCATTAACACACATTACCATCCTCCACACTTAAGAGTACTGCAAGTACAGAAATACGTTTCACACATTGCTCCTCGAATACACGGTTCAAATCAACACTTTGATTTTATAAGTCACTAAAATATTCTGCAGTGGTCTGCACAGACACCATCCCTAACCTGAGCTCAGCTGTCCCACCCTGCCCAGGGCTCTCTACCCAGTCTGGCTTTCCTTCCAGGATCCCACGCAAAGGACAAGCTGGAAAACTTACCACCTCCGAGCTCACGCTGTCTGAAAAGAGACTGTGAAAATATATATTCACAAACTGATGAAAAAGTAACATTTAATCATTGCTGTCATGGAGACGAAGATCAGTACTTGCCATTTCGTAGCTCCTACACCTGGCGCACTGCGAAACTCCTCATACTCTCCCTCTTCTTTTTTCCTCCAAGAGAGGAGTGTTTGACAAATCTCTCCATCAAAGATGTAAGATTTGGGCATCTAATGTTTGCATGCCAGGAGAGGGGGAAAGGTGGCAGAAGAGCAGGAAAAATAAAAGGAGGATGAATATGCAAAAGCCTCAAGATAAAAATACGCAAAGCAGTTTTTATCTGTGGAACAAAGATTTGTAGAAGAAATGTTAAAACTGCCACGAATGAAGTATGAATAGAAACGTACATGTATGAAACAGCAGAAGAAATAACTGAGCAAGCCTTTAAAGAGCAGCATGTATGGATAACAAGGGATGTGACTGACAGCAATAAAGTGGGAAGATGCTGAGAAATGTGTTGTTTCCACCCAGCCCATGAAGCCTGAGCTTCAAATGGCTGTGGTACAGCTGCCTTCTCAGCAGCAGACCTGTGCTTTGGCAACAAGAGAGAGAGTGTGTGGTGTGTGCCATTCCTCTTCATGTTACTATGTACCAGCCAAGGCACCCAAAACAGGAAAAGACAACAGGCAGCCTTACTTAAGATTTAGGATGGGTGAAGCAGGATACTGAGGCAAAACATAGTCCCACAGGTCCTACTGAATTCCAAAGAATATAAAAGACATTTCCAAAAGCCACTGCTCCTGTCCTCTGTAGCACCTAGTCCTGGCCAGACCACTTGGACACACACATACCTTGGTGTCCCTGGGTGCGTGTGGGTGAATACAGTGAACTACAATAAGATGAAATCACCATGACCTTTTACAGGGTCTCAGCTGAAGTGAGACGATGTTTTAGTACTGAGCTTTCACAAATAAATACATCATTAATACTCAGCTACTTCTCAGGGCCAGCTGGTGATAAGGGGGCACTGAGCAGCATCAAAACACTTCGGACATGATCAGAGGGTACAGCACACATCCAACGCGTGGTAGTCACGGGGCTCTGCTTTGTAAAAACCTGAACTATTTTACTGCAGCTTATCTTCCTCTATCAGCCTGTAACACATTTAACTAATACACATTGACTACTATAAGGTGAAAAATAGTATTATCAACAAAGCTAGCTCAATACTGTTGCATAGAATCACACCTGAATTAGCCATTTGAGAGCTGATTCTCCCAGAACAAAACCAGGAATCACTACTTCCCCTGACTCTTAGCCTTGGAATAAAATGGATAATGAAATCCCTTCTTTCCCTTACCGGAAACAGCTGCTTAAGTGTCTGAAAAGCACAGCTCTGTGGGACTTTTAGTCAGGTCTCTGATAGTTTTCCAGTGGATGAACTTCCAGAACCTGATCTGAGGGAAAGCACTAACACATAGAGAGCCTCAGCCAAGGCTGGGATCCCCAACCACCCCACTGACGTGAAGTTCTTCCCTGTCCCTGACCCAAAAGTTCAAACTTCTACAACAGCAGAATCCCCAGACTCCATGGGCACCTTTGGCAGCTCCTCCTGTTCATGCCTCCAAGCTCTAGAGCTGCCTGTGGTGTGTGCTCTCCCTGCGGTCCCAGCAGCCAAGCAGGCAACTCTACATTGTTATCCCAGGCTTACAGGGATGCCCTTCCATCAGTCATTGCCAGTTCCCCAAACCAACAAATGACGCTCCCACAGGGTGAAGCTCACTCATAACTTGAAGTTATCAGCAACCAGAGATGAAAGTGTGCTATCCATGCACCACGTGGCTTCCATCAGTCACTAGCAGATGGACAGCTTTGGTTTCAGCAATATTTATTTACGAAGTTCTTCCTCAGAGATTACTCCCACCTTTGTGTGAACATGGCCCAAAAAGAAAAGCCAACTCTACTCTAATTCCTCAACGTTTAAATACCAAGTGGAAAAAAAAAACAAACCAAAAAGAATTCATGGTAGGAGAGACATTTCCCTAAAGACAACTTGCCTGTAAGACTTCCCATCGCTGCTAAGCAACCTTTCTGTGTGCCTGTCCCCGAGGACACGTAGAAGCCATTCCATACAGCCTGAACCAGCTACCCAGAGAAAGCAGAGTCCAACAGCAACGTGTTAGCTGTGCATGCAGAGGGGTGGCTGGCAGGCTCCCTGGCTTGCACCACTCCTTTAGCACCTGGAAGCAGTCCTGCAGAAGGCAAGCCTGGATAATAACTGAATCCAGTGTTGTTCCCATTAAGTCTGTAACCTTCTCCACAGAGCACCAAGAAGTCTGGGACAATCAGCGTACGGAGCTGAGGAACTGAACAGCTAATGGTAGAGAAGTAGATGCCTCCCTATGAAAGTTCCTTTAATGCCAGTTAGGATATGAAAAGCACCATTCCATTCCCACTATGATGCAGGACTGGCTCACTAATAGCCAAGCCAATTCCAATACAAAAATACTCAGATCCTAAGACCCATAGAAGCCCATAGAGCCCAGTATCTCTTGCTATTACCAGAGGTGGCCTCCTTGTGACTATTTTTATGTATTTTGCTGCTGTAAAACACTTTCTCTGTACAACAAATGTCTTCCTTTAGAAGAACTTTCAGTATGATTTCTGACATCCTCATAACCAATGTGGGGAGATGTAAACTAGGCAGACTGCAGGGTGGACAGAATCTTGGCTGTATTTTCAGGCTCAGAGCATGGTAATGCACAGTTGGAAGCACACCAGTTACAAGTGGAATTCCCCAGGGGCTGATATTCAAGCCCAAACTGTTTAATACTGTCATATTTGACTTCTATAATCAATAATCTCAACAGTAAAATGGAAGTAACGGAGTCACCACTTCCTGCTGGAGGCAATTCCTAGAAAGGGGCTGAGGAGAGTCCAGGACAGAAGGGAGGCCAGTTGAAAACTCAGTTGATCATGACACTTCTGTGAAGAAATTTGAGATGCTAGTCCCCTTGTACAATTTAATCTTCCAGAAGGAAAACAGCTGGGATTTAATGTTGAAGGTAGGTTGAGCATCCAGCTCCTCTACACATTCAGGCCACAGAGAAAATTTTCATAATGACAGAGCTTCTAAACATAACACTATCATTTAACATAAAATTAAAAAAATACACTTAAAATAAGATGCCAGGGCTTGAGCACGAGAGCTGGCAGGGCCTTATGGCGAATGAGAAAGGACAGAAAAGGGTCTGTGCAGCTGCACACTCCATGTCCACTGTCCCAGGAAAAGGAGTGAACTGTATAGTGCAGGAACAGACTGAATCCTTCAAGTCCAGGTTGTTACCAGTGCTAAAGTGGGAAGGCATGGAATTTACTTGCTTAGTGGTCAGCATTGAAGACTAGTTTGAGGGACATGAGAGGAAACTGAAGAGAACCAGAGGAGAACTGAAAATGGCAATAGTCTTGAGAATCCGCAAGCACTTCATCTGAGCCAAATTCCTTGTAACATCATAGGAAGTGGTAAGAGAGCTGTAGGAGCACTGGCTCTTGGCACAAGCCAGAGGGCATCAGGAGTTTGTCATCTTGGTTACAGACCTGCAGCAGAGTAAAAGAGCCTCCTGTGGCAGACTGGGGGCAGTAAAAAGTGTTATCTTCTAGTATGAACAGAGTAAATAACATAACTGATGTGAACCTCCACCCTTATCCCTTTATAAAATAAAACTTACAATCCTTTAAAAAGACGATTATAGACTTTTTGGTAGAGGTCAAGAAAGGTTTAGCTGACTGAAGCAAGTGACACTAATAATATAATCATCTTACATTTATAGCCAGGGAATTGCAGATGTTGCACATCCAGGTATTTCTGTCAGCTTGTGGTTAACAAGGGGCACACTTGAAGAAACAAGCTCAGCAAAACTCTAAAAACAACATTTAAAAAGTACTTATTGAATGTTGATATGGAAAGCACGTACTTGATGCTTTCAGCTTTGTTTTGTATTTTGTTATGATGGTTTTGTATTTGGGAATTTTTATGGGTTTTGTTGTTCTTTTTTTTCCTCCCGCCACACACATAGTATATTCTAGACTGTACACATAACCCATAAATATTAAAGTTATAGCCAGTTTATTACAGATATTATTTCCCTGATACTGAAACAATGTTATATATAAATATTTCTACATTAATATAAACACATGCAAAACAAATCAGAAAATAAAAGTCTTGAGTAAAGAATGACCGAATTGCAAAAAAAAAGATAAATTGTGTACTTTGCAACTATTTGTGGTTGCAGTTTCTGACACTGATCCCAGAGGAAAAACAAAAAATCCTTCTTGCTGTCAATATCTTGGTTTTCACAGAGAAATCTGTCAGAATCATCGATTATCTTTTTAATACTATGATTACAGGAAAAGAGTTTTTCAATGCAGTTACACATTATTTGAAACTGTGGCACATAGCTTAAAAAGCAAAGGAATAGTAACATCACCAAAAAAATGGGATTTCTAAGTACCATGCACAGAAAATTGTTGGTATACCAACCAGCTTAAGAAGGGAAGGGCAGAGATAAAGCATTAATGTCATTTTCCCCCGCAACTTCTCCATGTCTCTTCGTAAAAAGTGACAGCAATATAAAAATGATCCAATCTATGACAGGTAGTAGAGACAAAAGTAGTCTGTACTGTTGTTAAGAAAAGGAAATCCACATTGGCCAAGTTTCTTTATTTGATACTTCACATCTTCACTCAATACTATTACTGAATATTTGAAAAATTGTCCTGTACACCATGAATATACAAAATTTATCCGAAGCATTAAATCTGTAAAAATAGGAACAATTCAGTCAGACCAAGTGTAACTGAAGACCTGGCAGACAGTGAAGGGAATTGTTTATCTGGGCTGAGATGTAGTCAGAAATTAAGACTTAACTAAAAGAACCACAGACTATTAAGGAAACAGAACTATGTAAATTAAGATTTTACTAATTTGTCAGAAGATAGAAGAGGGAAAGGTAATGGATTTTATTTTAAATCAGTAAGCATAATGTGATTTTTAGAGACACCTTGGAGGTCTAATTACATACAACTAGAAAACTCACTGCCTTCAGGCACCCTCATATCAAGTGCAAATCTGCGCAGTTATAGAATATATTTATAAAATATACTATATGCAAACATCTTTACAGAGCTTTAAATCAAGCCAAAAAGTAAATATACTTGATGGGACAACAGGAAAAAAAAAAAAACAGAAAAAAAAGAAATCAAAAATGTGGGCAGTGTGATTGTGGCCCTTCAAAGCCAGAGGAAACCACTCAGTTCATCTGCAACAAAAAGAAGATGGGGTTTGCACCTTAAGTGTTGACTGTTAACAAAAATGAAGAAAATATCCTCTGTGCTTCTGAAAATTAACATAAAATTAACTGTCGTGACTTTTACTATTATTGTTATCTTAAAGTAACTTCTAAAGCACGATGTCAATCCTTGAATACCAATAACCAATCATGTAATTGAAAGTGAAAGGGTTCCCCAGCTAAATTCAAATTAAAAACTACATAATTCTAAGGAGTGCAGTGCTCTGGAAAAAGCTTTAAATTAAATTATTTTACCTGTAAAGCTAGTGTTAGTTTTTTTAGTTAAAAAACAACTGGAAGCAAGAAAGCTGCAAGAGTACAAATGACAAAATCCTTTTAGATACACCGAGTGAAAGAGTGAATTATCCACTGATGCAGACAGAAACATCCATTTGCTACATTATTTGCTTCCTTACTTCATTCCATTGCATGTACACACAGCGTAAGTATTAAAATGCAGAATAATAAATAAACCGGCTCAGATTACTAGCAAGGGGCAAAACACAATCCGGAATTGTGCTCTATCTAGTTTCTGTTTCAGCAGTCTTTTTCTCTTCAGTTCATATGAAAAATCATAGTCAGACTTCCAAAAAGAGTCGTTCTTTTTTTATCAGAAACTTAAGTTCATTTGCCCAGGTTTATAACCCAAGACATTTCTGTGAAGGAAGCACAGTGCAAATTATAGGACTAATAAAACTTGCTTACATAGAAAGTTTAGTTGATTAATGTTAACTGGTATCTTTATGAAATACATTGTAAAACAAAGATTAAATAACAGGACTGAGTTTGTTGGGGGTTTTCTCCTTAGACTTTTTTCCTCATCCCTCCTTTGAAAAGCTTACTGAGTTACAAAAATCTTTAATAAAGTTCCAGTCTTCAGCAGATAATCATTATAAATGCTGCCAATCAATGCCAGCTAGAGTTTGATTTGCTTCTTGTGCATGTCCAATTTCCTCTGTAATACTGTGCTGCTGCCAGAGTTTTTGAATCTTTTTAAATCGCTCTTTGCACAGATGTAAGGGATTCCCACGTCTGAAAAGGAGATAACACTTATCAGGAATGATAAAACACTGCAACTAAGCACAAACACTCAGGTGTGACATATTAAGTATTAGATAACCCCATAAAGTACTATAATATTTAGATAACCCTTTAACATTATTCTGTTTTCAGAGCAAATCAACAGGTATTCGGATGAGTACACTGCAGTGCTACCTTTTCTGGTGCCCTTCCCTTACAGCTCAACAGTTCCTTCCAGCCTCTGGGAACCTCACATCCAGCCCACAGAACTCCAAACGCAGCTTTTAAGTAACCTTTCCAGGCTGAACCAGTTCATATTCTCCGGTTTTGGCCAGTTTCAGAAATAGCAAGCATTAACAATACCAAGTCCCTAAGTTATCCTTGCATGGGAAGCAGAGATAGGAGTTAGGACAAAGAACTACCACATTAAATAAAATAATCTCAGAGTATTTTCACTTGGTATTAAATTAACAGAGGTTATAAAAACAAATGCACTGGGTACAAATGAAATTTTCAGCCTTAGTTTCTAGTCAGCTTCACAGATGCTAGAAAGATTTAACTTCAAGCAGTTTTCTAGACAACTTTTTTTAACCTGGGGAAGATCTTCCATGAAATATTTTTGACCTAAACTCACATATTAACATTCAAACATCTGAAGATACTAGATGCAGCAGCAATGTCAAAATATAATGTCACCTATATAATTAAAATAAAAAGATAACATAAGTAGTTATTTTTTCACACCAACTAGTTCTATAATTCCTGTCTTCAAAAGACGTAATTTTTAATATATTTACCTGAGTCCCTGGTCTGTCTCTCCATAGTCATCAAGATAAGGAGGAGGATAAAAGCAGCCCTTTGTTTTCCCAGCTAAAAATAGCACCTGACATTCTCGTACTCTAGAGAGAAACACAGAGAAGATCTTTAGGTATTGATTTTCAAGTGAATAGTTTCTCATACTTTCACAGACACTGCTTTTCCAGTTCTTACCTACTTTCATTCTGTATAATCTGCATGTACAAATTTTTAAAGGCACACTTTTTAAAAGTACATCTCTCATTCTCTTCCTGTTACAACTCCTCAGTAGCAGTTAAAAACAATGTTGTTCCATGTCATATTATTTGCAGTCTGTGTAAAATACTCAACAGAACCACAAGAAAATAAAACTATTTTGTTTCTCACTAGTCTTTGCCAGAGTGAAAACAGACATTATCTAACCTTTTCCTATATGCTGGAAGACAACTAAAATGAATTTTCATGTTTTCAGCAGCAGCAGCATCAACAACAAAATCAAAGTATTCACCTTCATTGTTTTGTAATACTTGAGTAGAAATAAACGCACAGGCAGAACAAATTCACTTGAAAATGAAATTTGAACTTTCTTTGAAATTTTATCTTCAAAGAAGCAACCTCTGAACCTTACACCAAAGCATAGGAAGATGAATACACTTTAGTTTTTAGGCAACCCTGTTGTTAACAAAACACTGCCTTTACAAACCACCCCTGCAATCACATATACAGAACTATTAATTTAATGACTACACACACCATCTAACCCAGCAATGAGAGTAGAGGTGTTCAGCTCCTTACCTAAGGAATATGCCCACTCCAGAACCACAAGTGTATGTATGTGCAGTACAGGCTCCAACATCTTCCCCTTCTAGCTCAGTCTGACAGCAGTAACTCTGAGAACACAGCATGGTCCCACACACAAGGCACAATGTTGGGGCTCTGCTTTTGTCACCACCTGATTTCGGACACCTTTTGTCAGGGCAAAAAAAAGAAAAAGAAACCCACTGTAGGTGTAAACTTTAGATAGTAAAAAGATTCAGAAGTACTTCTGAACATTTATACAGTTAACGGCTGAAATTTCTATTTCACCATTTCACTGAAATACAGGGCTGATAAATGCTATGTGCCCTTAGCCTTATTATTCTATACACAACTTTCTGAGACTTTCAGGTTAAAGGTTTCCCAGCTGATCAAAGGGAACAGCAGACTTTGGGGTGCTCACTATAATTGCACACAACTTACGAGAAATTGGATGCTTGGTTAATGAGGCAGCTGTAGTCGTCCGGAAGGTCTATTAATTTGTTGGATTCTCTTGCATAGCTAGAATAAAGCAATCAAATCAGCACTCATGTTTCAATGAATAATACACAAGCAAATTCAAACTCATTCATGTCTTCCTGACTCATCTAAACAGCATCTGTGAATAATTAATTTTTTTAAGTTTCCCTCTTCTCTGCCAATCATTGAGTAAAATGGTAGCCCATAAAAAGACGAACACACAACGTCTCTCAAATAAACCACCTCCCCTTTTCTTAGTCTTATTTTTTATGAATTTGAGAAAATGCAGAGATGGAAAGTCAGAAAAATACACCTCATTTGTATGCTTTTAGCAAGCCTAATTATGAGGTCACTACAGATTTAAATAAGTATTTTTTCTCTCCTGTATCAGTTTGCCTTGTATTTTCTTTTTGTCACTAACATTGAATGGAAAATAGTTTGACTTCCGAGTTCAGGGAACTTGTATCCTGAAGAGAATGAAATATGCATGCAATGAAAAGGACCTATTTAATATCAAATACTTCTGTATTTCAAATATATTTAAAAGCAACTGATACTATGCACTAAATTCTAATAATCTTCAATCTAGGAATAATACAACTTAGACTATGAAATGTAACTACAAGTTTGTGACAGAAGCAATGTACAAGAACATGCTGAGAGGAAAAAAAAAATCATCACTGTCAAGTTAGACATAAGCTTGGGAAGAGCAGATAAGATTTAGCAAAAGGAACACATGGAAAAAGATCCCAACAATCACATGTGGCAGGAAATCAATTACACAACCAGAATATTCTTACTGTGTAGGAAATTCTGTTAATAGTCTGGTGTTTCACAGATGAAGTGATTAATTTTTATTTTTGTCACAGCTTTATTGTATGTACAGCGTTAAAAGATTGACTTTATGTATTTAGCACAGGAGATTAAAAAGCAGGGATTTTAATGACAGCACTGTGAACTTCACATTCATTTCTAATTATTAGGATAATTGTTAACCACTATTTTTACCCAGCCTTCAGAAAGAACAACACCCTAAATGCTTTTCTACACCCACTAAGTACTGAATGCGTACTGAATTCGAAATAATTGTGCAGCAAGAACAAATGTATGAAAAGCTGATTTTCTTTGCAGCAACTGACTCGGTGTTGGCTTTACTGAAGGAATTGGATTCTTTAAAAAGACAATTTAAAAAGCTCTTCAATGCCTGGTATTTTTAAACAAAGGTTAAATACATCTTTTAGCGACAGCGTATTTTTTGCATCAGAAGGTAAAAAGTAATAGCAAATATGAGATGAAATTTTACGGCCTCTAATTCCTGCACATCAGTCTAAATAAAACCCCAATATTAAACTTTGCCTTTAAAATCTACTCATTTAAGCAATATTTCCTTTTCTTACAATATTTTAAAAAATTCACTTCCTCCCTAATATCTTTATTATTCAGTAAAGCAGAACAGATACTATGTTATTATAAACACCCATTAGAAAAAATATCTGGAGGAAAGCTGCAACAATAAAGTTTTTCCCCCCATCGCTGCTTAAAATCTCCCTATGTTTACCTGATAGCATGTCTCTTGCCTTCCAGGTATCTTTTTACTTCACTGTTACTGCACCAACTACAAGAAAAAAAAATTGGCTTTTAACTTCAATAGATGATAGAAAAACAAATAAGCAAAAAATCAAGAATACCTCTATTAAAAAACCACTACAACCAAAATTATTTCTTTCAAAACACTTCTTTCACAAACACTTCTCAAAATCTACAATTCACTTCCATATGAATTTGTGGGAGAATACTTACACTACTATCTTGTGCAGGATTCTTTATCATATTTAAACTAAGCACAAAAACACTACTTACCTTTCTATTAATGTGTTTAGAATCTCACTATTTTCTTGAAAAAGGCAAGTGAGGTTGTTTGGCAAGGAAAGATAGCTACATAAGTGTTCAAATTGGTTTGCTCCGTTTCCTGAAAAACAAAAAAGGTATAATTCTCATAACTTCATTTTTAAAATGCTTATTATGACCACCTTCAGATTTACATTCTATCCCTACGTATGCCACATGTGGAGGACAATAAAGTATGTTACTGACATCGATTGTTTGGGGTGTAACAGAACACAGTGAATTTACAGAGATATTATATAATGGTTTAGGTTGGAGGGCACCTCAAAACCAGTCTTCTTCCAACCCCCCTGCCATGGGCAGGGACACCTTCCACAAGACCAGACTGCTCAAAGCCCCATCCAACCTGGCCTTAATATTAACTATTAGCAGAAGCTAATTGAATTAAATCAATGCAAGCAAAAGCAGGTCTCATTTGAAAATAGCAACCCATAGGAGCTTTGAAATAATCAAAATTTCCCTTATTAACAGAAGGGAATAAATTTCTGTTTTAAGTAATCTAGAATGGCATTTACCTCTATATTAAAAATACATTTTTAAAACAAACAAATTTTTTTTTTTCCTTTTTCATTATGCTGATATGATTCTGCACTGGTAACAAGCCCACATCATTCAATCAGCTTCTTCAGACAAGAGAGTTTAAATGTAATTTATTTTGACCATTAATGTTTATGTCTTGAAAAGCTCATTTAATACAAAGCAGACAATACCTTGAATTTCTGAGGGTGCTGGGACTCCATTTAAGTAATGAAAAAACAAAGCAGAACATCTCAGGAAAGGCATGATTCCAGCTTTTAGATTCCTCCACAGGTGCCAGCCTGAGGAAATTTCTTTCAAGGCACTTAAGAGAATAAAAGAAAAAAAGAGTTCGTTTTTATTTTATTATTTCAGTTTGGAAGCTGTATTTACTAAGTCTTCAGTCACATTGCATATTAAATTACTGACTTAAGCTGAAACAATCACTATGCAAAGTGTTTATTTCAAAGCAAAATTCAAGAAAAACAACAAACTAGAGATTCAAAAAAATGTAACCGAGACAGTAATTTAAGGAGAATTTTGCATAAACATTTCAGATCGCAGAATAGTTTGAGTTGGAAGGGACTTTAAAGACCATCTCATTCCAACCCCCAGCCTGGCATTGAACACTTCCAAGGATGGGGCATCCATGGCTTTTCTGGGCAACCTGTTCCAGTGCCTCACCACCCTCACAGAAAACAACTTCTTCCTAACACCTAATTTCACCTAAAACCTATTTTCTTTCAGTTCAAAGCCATTCCCATCCTAACAAGTTTTCTGTACTTAGACACTGCCAATTCCAGATTCTGCACACTGACTGAAAAAAATTGTTTCTGAGCACAATCTTCATGAGCAGGTATCTTCCTGATACCAGATGAATTTACAGCAATAGTTACTGAAGTGAATCCAGAAGTGCTGGGTAAGAAACAAGATGCAAGAGTTCCCAAGTTAAAAGTGTCATCTTTGACAGCATTAGTATATGGAATTCAGTCAGTAGTTAATGTTCAGTTCGGGGGGAGAAAAGTAACATAAAACTTAATCAAAAGATCATGTTTTTACCTTCCTGTACACTGGCAAAGAAATTTATACAGTGTAAGCACAGCTACTTCCTCTTCACTGTTAGTGTTTTCTTGGTCCATGCCATTCTCTTCTGAAGAAGAAATAAATAATTAACAAGTTGTTTCATATATGCATGTTTATACAACAAGAATGTATTTTTTCAAGTTCTGATAAAAAAATGCCCAAACTAAGTAAAGTATTCCACTGGGATAGAATATGATGTACTGGACAAAAGTTTTCTGCTGCACATCATATGTGATAAGTTTGTGCTATTGTCAGCTCCAGTGAGGTGCTGGTTTACTTGTTCAGTTGGTTGGGTTTCTCGACGTACTTTCTTGCTTTTGGCAAACTACATCTTACCCAGCTCCTCTTGCCGGCAGATACATTGATTTCTTACTTTGCTAACTGCAACTCACTCATCATGCAGTGCCTAAGTCAAGACTGCAATAAACACTTCCAGGCACTGCTAGAGTAACTGGAAAGCCAGGTTACGACTAGCTATGCTCCAAGAAACTGCCAGTGCGGAGCAATAAAGACAACATGACTGAACTTTGATGAGTATAATTTATCAATACTCTGTGTGGGCTCAAACACAGCACCAACAAATGTATTTTGTAACCGTAAACTGCACACATTTATCAGCAGCACCTTAGTTTTTTCCTAAGTAAAGACCAGAGAAATCTTTTCAGTAAAAGTTGAGACCAAGTGGCATTACCTGTTGATGAGGTAAGTAAAATTTGTATTATGTGTGCCATAGTGACAAGATGAAACAGGTGAAGATCTCCAGTGCCAAGACTAACCCCTGAAAAATCCTGACAATGTATGGCAGGGAAAGAGAGCACCAAGCTTACCTGTGAAAGAAAACAATAAATTTGGTACGTTCCTTTTCCTTTTGAATCTTCCCCTTTTCTCTGCTCATGCTGCAACTATACCCCTTGAAGGCAGCACACCCCATAAGGCTAATTTTGAGGCTAGTTACACAGACATTATTTAAAAGAACAACAATTATCAGGAGAGTTTTGAGTCTGTCTGGTTTTTTGGGTTTGTTGTTTTGTTGGGGGGGTTGGTTTTCATGTATTTTGGGGTTTTTAACAGCCAAAGTGTATGCATTCTGTCTCATCTTACCCCTTTTTTATTTTTAGAAGAGAATATTTTTATTTAATACTTTTATTAAGAATACTTTTATTAAATTAAGAAAGTCTTCAAAATGTTTTAAGTAGTGAAAAAATACCTGAACATTTTGAAAGATTCCTAGCCCAGAGTAAAGAGAAAGTTTTCAATAGTTTTCACATAGTGCCTACTGGATCAAAACATTATTAATATATATTAAGAAATACTTACCAATAAATGAAACATGTCAATATCAAGTATGCAAGGAATATTCCCATTTTTTTCATTAGGCACCAGTGCTAAGTATTTTGGAGAGAAAAAAAAAACATTAATTGATCATTTATCCAAGAAAAGATTTTAGTGTACTTAAGTTACAAAATGACAGCCATCTCCTTCATTGACATGCTTAAAGAACTTAAAATACAAATGTACCTGTTTTGGCCAGAGTCAATTCAAGAACTGTTCAACATTATTGGAAAAGAGTCTTGCCTACTTTATTGTATTAAAACAAAACAAACCCAGGTAGCCATTTCTACTCCCATGGTGACTTTCTTTCACTGCCTGGGTTTTCCAGTAGGAGACAAAATGAGACACAATCTCAAGCTCTGACACAGAAATAAGCTCAAACAATAGTGACTAAACAGGAACACTGATTGTGGTCTGTTGGACAGCTGCTCAAATGAAACTTGCAATTTGCTTAACTTCCCAAGACTGCCTGAACTTGCGTTACATAAATCATTTTGTTCCAGTGAAATGCCTCAAAAATGCCTCAAATGCCTAAAAAACGCATTGCTACAGTCTTTTAAATTCATTACTCTATCTCTAATTAAGATAGAGCTAGGTGTTGGTCTTTCCCTCTCTGTAGTATTTACAGTAACCACAAAGTATTAAACAAAGCACTTCTGCTGACAACAGAAATTCACACACTTAATGAATTCCAAGCACCTTCATCTAAAAGTAAACGCAAATTAAGTGTTTTGAAAAATGTTACAAGATATTTTAAGTAACAATCAAGGAACAGTTGCATACTTCTTTACTCCAAGCAGTAAAATCTGATTCGTAATAAAGCTGCAGCTCTGGGTATATTTTACAATGTAGCTATAAGCATTAAGCTGCCAAGTTTAAAAACACTACTACATTAAAAAATAGTCTCATCATGACAACTTAAAAATACTTCAGTTGAAGACTGCTGCCTTGCTGGCCAAAAAATTGAGAGCTGAAGACTTATGACATTTTGAAGCTATTTCTATCAGCAAACATTTCACCACGACTCAGATTTCAAATGCTTTTCCTTTTGTCAGCATACAGCCACAGAACTCAACCCAAAAGTGTGAAAAATGTAGAGTATCAAAAACATGACCAGAGCAAGGGAGTTCCAAAGCCGAACTTATTTTCAGTAAGTCATCTTTATACAGGCAGGTCAAAGGCTGATAATTTTCATTATTCCTAGCCTGGAAGAATAAAATAGCAGAAATTTTTCCCTCATAAAAATAAAAGCAGTACCGTTACTTCTATCAGTTGGAAGGAAGGAGAGCTTTGAAGAACTATTGATTCAAGTTTTCAAGAAAACCCAAAACACTCAGAACACCATTTATTGCAAAGTTCCAGTCAAACAGCCAGCAGCATTTTCTCTTCTGCTTCATATACAAAACAGCTCAAGCATTACTGCTACAAACTGATGCCAATTAAGTTTTTCCCCATAAAGCTGCCAACTGTGTGCTGAAGTAGCTGGTATCCATCTATTAGTAATTTCAGTATATCAATGCATTTTAAAAGTTTCTCTGCTCTACTGACCGGAGATATGAAAGTTATCCCATTTTATAATACCCTTTCAGAACAGTCCTCTCATGGGCAATTACATCATTAGTCTGAACTTCAGACTTTTCATCTGTATCTACTAATGCTTCAAGCTTGGAACATTTTGGCTGTTCTCATTAAAATTCTCAATTAACACATGATATTACACAGTAAGTCCTGTCTTATCACAGATCCTACTTTTCAAAGAGCAAAAAATTTGCAGATATATTACAGACCTCTGCAAATATCCTTTCCACACTACATTAATCCTAATTTTTTCATCTTTAAAGCTCCAATGCATCATTTTTGTGAAGGACCACACTTCCTTCTCCTTTGCTCTACGTATCTTTAAGGAAGAATCAACTGGATTCCTTCACAGCAAAATATCTATGCTTCTCTTGGAGCTGCAGACCAAAACAAATGTCTTTTTTCTTGACATAACACATATAGGTGAAAATAGCAGTTCTTGGTTTATTACTTAAAACCACAATATAAAATAATCTTCCTCTAATCAATACTAACAGTCATTCTGAAAGCATTTATCTGTATCTTCACAAAAAAACAGCATAAGGTGGCAAACTTACATGCTAATAGAGTACAAAAGTGACCCTGTACTGCTGAAAGAGATGAAACTGTCCAGTGAGCTGCTGCAAATCTCGTTAGTGATGTAAGGCAGTCATCCTTTAAAAACAAAGAAAGAGAGACACTGCCACAGTTAATGAAGTTCCTCAACATGAAAAGGTCTTTTGACTTAACAGCATTTTTTTCAGGCCTCTCAACTGCAGTTTATGGGGGCAGTTTGACTGTGTAAGTATATGACAGATACTTATGTTTATGCAAATATGCAAGTTCCTTTTGGCATTCTTATCTTGAGTGTTACCATGAGAAACTGCAGCCTTAATAAATTACATGCTTATAGGAAGAAAAGGTAATAGCTTTGCTAGACGTGGTTTTTAAATAGTTTAATAATCAGATACGGATTGACTAAACAATAGGATTCAACAAATAAAACTATCCAATAACCATTACCTAAAATGTAGATATTCCTCACTAATGAAGCACAAGTCCCCCTATTTTCCACCAATTCAGAGAGGAATTGCTATTTGCTCCTTACCTGTCGACAAGGTAAATGACCAAATAATGGCTTATCTTCATCAGCTAAAATTCGTTCTGGAAAAAAAGTATTTAATGTGAGTTTGACCAAATTCTGAAAACCACCCATAAAGGAGCCAAATGAACAGATTAGTACCTATAGTCTGTATCGTGTAAGCACAGCTGCCCCAGCACATTATAGGTACACGTGGGTCCTCCTCATTTGGATGAACCTTCAAGCCTACTTTGTATGTTGCTGTACCAAAAGTTGTCAGCATCTCTTTTATGCTCTCAGAATAAGGATTCCTGAAACAAAGAAAACAATATTACTAATTCATTCTTTTCTCCACTGGCAGCATGGTACCTCTAATTCACCCCACAGGCGAACTACTGGAGTTTTAAAAAATTTAAATGACAACTCCAACATCCTTCTTTGGATCTGGTATTCTGTAACCTCATTTTGTTGTGACAGATCCCCAGTTACTTGTTTGGAACCAATCTCATTTTTAGTGTTAAGAACATCTAGTCTTTAAAGACAATAAAGTTAAGGCTAAATTACAAGAAATGTATGTGACTGATAGCTAAATCTGTCATCAGCTGGGATAAGAGTCTTGCATTTTGTGTGCAGCTGGCAGACCAATGTCTGTACCACGTAACAAGTTTTGTTACTTTCTCCTGAAGTGAAGAGAGTGTAGAACCAAATACAAATATACCCTTACAGCTGAAATTACGTATTAACATACCCCCCATTTCATAGTCTTCCTTCATATTTTACATGTTGTGATGGCTATAATGATGAATCCTTCATCCAGCTACAAGTAGTACAAAATTTAATGTTCATGCCATAATTTATATAACTGCAGCATGTTTCTGCACAATGACTTTGCACATTCATTTCTGAACTCCTACTGTGTTACTTAGGACTTACGGGCTGGACTTCAATGCCATCATCACAATAATATTAACTTCTCTAATTACAGAAAAATTCATATATTTGCCTTAATTATTGAGACCTTCTAGCATAGAAGTTATGTTCTATTTTCACGTTATGATTTCATGATGAATTTTTAATTAGTTTTTAAGATGTAAATACATACTTCAGTTTGAAATCTGGTCTAAATCCTTCTGGTAATTGCAGCTGATCCATTTTTTCTGAATGACCGGAATGGCCTGTAGAAACAAAAAGTTACAAATCACTGATTATTCACCTGTATGTAACTTCTATATTATAGAAAGGTGAAGAGGCACATCACCAGAAAACTGAAATTCCAAGCTGTTCTTGCCGTTTATGCCTCTACCCTGTTGTGGCAGAACCAAACTGCTTGGTCTTTTCCATGAATATTACAACATTTTCACATAAAAATACACAGATTTCTTCAGACTTACTTGCACCGTCTTCATTTCTAAGTAACTGCAGGGCTTTTACTTGCTGGGATACTGTTTTGATCCACTGAGTTAGGTTTGGTTGGCCTGAAAAGTCTAACCTGTCAAAAAAACCCAAAAAAAACTGTTAAAACAATCTGTAGACAAAATTAGTATTTCATAGGCATTCCAACATCATTCATCTGTTTCTCAACAGGCTCCTTCTCTGCTGCCCATATATTTTTCTATGTTCAGTTCTTTTTCTGCAAATTCTATGCTTTCCTGTCCTTTCATACTCCAAATTCCATAACATACAATAACAAAGTAAATCCATATTACAAAATAAGCAGAGAAGCAATCCACTTGAGTTTATCAAAACAGAAGAAAACAAACATTCAGGAAGGTTTTCTGGGGTGTAAGCTGGTTTGGGATCTTGGTTTTTTACATTTATTGAGGACATTTATAAACCAAACTGACCTGTTAAACAAAACTCTTGGTGGAGGAAGCAGAGGAATAACAGTGTTACTCAAACATTCACAAAGTGGGCAAAGGAATTCACCATTTTCTACATCATAACTTGTGTGTACTCGTAATCTTTGCTGTCTTCGTTGCTCTTTTGCTTGGACTGCATCAAAATACCTTTAGAAAAGAGCAAGACATTAGTGGCAAATTACTAACATCAAACATAGAAATTCAAGGATTCTCAGGAAGACAGTTTTGCCTTTCCCCAAACAGAGGTAAGAGAATTATCTGAAGGAAAAAGCTCTGCCCTCTGATTGATAAAGTATTAGTGCTTTTGGCTGCCAAAATCTACTCTAAAGTGCTGAAGTTCATGTGCTGTTAAAATCATTATTAAGTCTGAACATTACGTTTAGGAAAAAAGGGGAAAAGGTGAGAGAAAGTTGAAGCATTAAAAAAACCAAAGCCAAATCAAACCAACCAACCAAACAAAAAAACCCAAACAAAACGAAACACCACAAGCAAACAAAATCCCCCAAAGAAAAAACACAAAGAAAAAAAGAAACAAACAAACAACAACAACAAAAGCCCCAAACCAAACCAGAAAACCCAACTCATTTTTATATAATTTTTTTAGGAAGATGCCATCAGCGTTATCCTTGGGCATTTTCTATTACTGGCCATAACCAAAACAGCAGCAGCTGGAGAAACTGTTGGCTGAACCCTCTTCCAAAAAGGAACTGTATTCACTGCTTTGCTAAAGTAACTGCTATTACAGAAGCCTCTGATGTGGTATAAAGCATGCCCAGTGGTGACCCCAAAATGATCTGAATACAGACACTTAAGGGCATTTCCAGGAGATAATGACAGCCACAAAGGACTGTACACGAGCTACACAAGAAGATTAAGAATCTATCTTCAGTGAGCAGTGACATCAAAGACCACAAATGAAACCTGTGCGTGGTAATAGCCACAGAATCTCTGGGAGCTCCTAATACTCTTCACGCACAAGGCAGAATCTGAAATGAGGCACTTCAGAAGCTATGCCAAGGAGCAAAGCAAGGGCCTAATCAAAGTCAGAGGCATGGATGGTTTGAATTTGTCACGTGGCATTGGCACCACACAGCACTAAGCACGTTTATATGCCTCCAAAAATCAAAGAATAAAAATAACTGCAAAAGGCTTTATTAAAATGCTAAGAAACTCAACTGTATCCTCTGTTTATGTTGAAGATGAACTTGAACTAGGTTGCAGATGTTTCTACTTCAAATTAAACATGCTGGAGGAATTAAGAGTGCAAGGGATGCAATGTCATTTAAAACCTCAGTAGAGAGCAGAAGAAGCAGCAAAAGCATGTCTATCAGTGAACTACAAAAAAACCCCAAAAAATCTGAGCTTCACATTCAGATATATGTGCACCACAGGGAATTAATGCATCAGTATAAACAAGCAAAGGGAATGCAAGCTGCCATGTATGGCTTTGGACTCTTCTTTACCAAAATGACAATAAATGAAAATTATTTTGAGTATGTTTACAGCATTTGATTTCTGCTCCTTTTTTTCCAACAGAAAGCTGTTTTAATCACTTTCTGAAATTCCTTTACAAGTTTACTACATGGCAGGAATTTTGCCATTAAAATTAGTGCTATTACACAAACTGATAACATAACATCTTATTTGAACAAAAAACTTAAATATAGCCTTTTACCTTTGCCAACAATGAGCGTGCATAATATGCCCACAGCTACCCGTGTGTGTTCCACATGACAGATCTGGGTGCATGAATAAGGGGTCATACTTTTCTGTATTTAAAAGAAAAAAAACAACTTTGAAATCAACATTTCTCGAAATACTTGACTGCAGATTGATGTTATCACATTTGCATTATTATTTAACTTTATCACAGAAGTGTAACTCATTTGATGAAGCATAAAACACATTACTAATCCACAACAACCCAGACTGTTTAAATCATTTACAAGTATGACCTTACTTTTGTTTGAGGGTATGTACTATACTTAAGGCTTCAAACCAAGTTTTCAGAGGTGTTGGCCCTGGTAAAAGACCCCAAGATCAACCTGCAGTTTTGGTGGTTCAGCACCATCAAACAATGAGTCCAAGGACATTAATCTTCAGAGTGAGAGTGCAAAACAATTCAGTGCAAAGATTTCTACGTGTTTACACATACATAATCCAGAGAAACCTTTGTAACAATGCCCTTGCTGTGATCTGTTTCACAAAGTACCTAAATCCAAGATTTTTTTATTATCGCTAAGAGGCATTTCAGATGATGTAACTGAGAGGAAGAAAATGTACATCTTGTGCTTTTACAGCACTACATTAACACCTCCTCTCTCTGATGTTACAGGCATGGTTTAAGAACAAACACTTCTGATGTTAAGCATTTTTTCAACAGTTATAAATAATTTGTCACAAATGAATGGCAGAACATTGAGCTCATGCCTCACAGTGATTTACATTATTCAGCACACACATGTCTACCTCACTAAAAATATGGGAGTTTTGCCACTGATGACAATGAAGCCATTCACAAACACTTAACATAAAAAGGCTGTGTCACTGTCTCAGAAGAAAAAACGCTGTTGTCACAGTGACCCAAACATTCTTTAATATTTAAGACAACTATGAACAGTACTTACCAGGGTCTGGAGTAATTTTGTTTCTATTTTTAGACAATACAGTTGATCGCTGAATAAATGCTGCCAAGACCATAGCCCTGCTGTCCACTTTAACTTCTTGCTCCTCCTGGCACAATATACACATAACAACCTGTCTGGGTTCAGCTACTCTAGTTTGCTCTGGACCCAAGGCTGTGAGTTTTGCATCCGAAACTACAGGGCTAGAATATTCAAAGAATATTAGTGAGCAAATTATTTGAAAAACATTGTGATTCAGATCATGACTTAAGTGTGTTTAGTGAGTTACCTAAATTTATGATAAATGCTCTCCGACAAAAAATAGCATTGGCCTTCATATAACAATTCCTATGTACCCAGAAGTAGCATGTATTTTCCAGAAAAAATTCATACCCTCCCAATAGTATAACCGACTCCAGTTTAACACAGAAACTGAATCTGCAGCCCTCCATCATCACCATCCCTTAAGTGTCTGATACAAATTTTGAAAACACTCTCCACTTCCCCACAAAATTATTAGCATTCTCTAATTCATATTTCCAACTACCGAGCAGATTTTCTTCCACATCTTCAACAGACATATAATCAGCTATTTCCAATTTGCTATGTTTAAAAACATAGTCTCTTCAGCATTATTAATAATTTACTGGGTGATTTTGTAAAAAAAATTATTTGCCTGTTTATGTTTATATTTATCCCACAATTTTGACAGAGAGGGGGAGGAAAGCATTCCATTTACTGCTGGTTTTTTGTCTCAGAAACGAATGAATAATTTTCCATCAAGACCGGAAAAAAAGAGTTTTTTAAAGTGGTAACAATAGGACAACCTGATGTAAACATTAATCGGAAAAAATTTAAACAAGATGCCTTTACCTATTTTCATGGACTCCGGAGGTTGAAGTATCCAGCTCCTCCAGAGTTTGCTGAAAGAGTTCTTTGTTTTCATTAATGAAGTGCCGTTGCATCTCAGACATCTGGGCCATGATCTTTTCCCTGCGCAGTCTGGCAATCTCAGCTTTTCGTTTCCTTTCAGCTTTATCTTTATCACGTGAACTCTGAAATTGTATTGTTCAGTCAGTCATTTTTATAGTCTTGTTACAACAGATTATTTATTTTAGCTACTGCTATACGTAACTTGTACTAATGTCCAAGCAATGAAAATCTCGTAAAAGACAAGTCTACTAAATTGTTATTTTGTGCCCTCTTTTCTTTAGCTCATGTTCAATGCCAGGCAGAACTGCAGATCCAGAAGGGGTACCTCTTCCCCTCAACCTTTAACTGTATTTTGTATTTCTCTTCCCTTTAAGCATTCACAGGATAAAACCATAAGAGAGTGACATCTCATCTCTGGTGCTGCTCTCCCTCTACAGCAGCCACATTCCTAAATGCACTACAGTGCTCCAAGACCTCTGTGCAGGACCTAGAATGTCATGTCGAGCTACACACATCAGCAGAGCTTATCTGGAATGACCTGCATGTTAAAAATACATAGATATCATCTCTTTTAGCAACTTTCCATGGAGTCTGAAATTATGGGAAGAGCAGAAACATTTAATGCTGTGACTGTACTACAGACAAATCGACAGAGTAGAATTGCAAAAGATTTGGACACTACAATATAAGAAACAAAGAAAAACAGTCTAGGGACTCTACCAATAGGTTTTTCAAACAAGTGAGCTTGATCTATAAACTGTGAGACAGATTTTCAGAAGTCACTGATGTTTCCCATGTCTGATTTAGAGCTACAATTAGAAATACAGTCCTTTGCTAGTCCCCACCCAGACCTGTTCTAGATCAGCTGTTACAGATGGCTTTTACCTCCTCCATAATATTTCCTTCTGTCTCGGCCACAGGACTTGAAGAAGAACTCTCTCTTAGCTTTTTAATAGTATTAAAAGTCTGGAAGAAAAAAGACAGCCTTTAATTTGTTTGTGACATGAGAATATAACTGTGTATACTATAATGCTGACCATACAATGTGCAGTATTGGAATCCAAAAGAATAAAACTGTAGCTACCACAAATCCACATGGGAAATAAGGAAATCATCCCAGTGTAAGTAGGAAAGTTTCAAAAATCTTATTTCTGTGATTTTCAGTGGTAGTATAAAATATATTTACCTTCAATATCCATCTGATCATGTCCTTGTGCACTTCCAGATGAGGTGCATTTTGCAGTGTTTCTAGCATAGCTAGTATGCTTGGGGAGTTATTGGGTGCCTCTCCTGGTTCTGAGAGAAAAATTACCATGAGAATTGATTATAACATTACTGGCAAATGAATAATTCACGAACGTTAAAAACAAGAAACCCCCATGCTTGTTCAGCAACTGAGAAATTCCTTCAACAAATAGGCACAATATGTAACTTTTAATTCCCCCTCATTGCAAACCTTTTCATGAATAACCTCTAAATCCTGAAAAGTCTTGCTCAGTGACTATATTTTCTTACAAAATAAATGAACTATATGTGTTCCCTGGCTGTTTTCATCTTGGGAACTTCCAATATTTTATTTCGCACTACTTTATATGGAACTTTCATGCCTTAGCAAAACTAGACGCATTAGTCAGAAGATACAAAGGAGAGTCAAGATTAAGACTATATAAGAATTCAACTATGACTTTTGCAATTGCATCTGATCATATGCAGCAATCTTAATTGAGATGCTAATTAAAGATATGAAGAATCAGATCTAGAGGGAATTATTCAAATTCTGGATTTCTCCTCTAGAAAACTCCTTTAGTATTGTACCGTCACAGAATCTACACATGTGTAAAGCATGGATCTAGAGTCAGCTTTGGTAACATTTTGATGGATAAACAAATGTACTTTTCTGGTAAATACAGTTTCAAAAGAATAAAATATGAGATCCTGGCATTTTTAGTTATTTCAAATTTGCTATACATTTGAAAAGAAAGGCATACTTGATATTTTCTGAGTGAAGGTAAATGTTACAACATTCTCCTCACTGAGATTCTCCAGATGTTGTTTTTCTTCTTGTAGTGCCATTCCAATCAAATGCAAGACCTAGATAAAAATTACAAATTTTAGTTCTTCTCTTACATAATTCATATACTCTTGTTATATAGTTTGGATAATCTATTAAGAAACAGGAAATTAATATAATACAATTATATCATAAGAATATATTTGAAGTTATTTCTATGTACAGAATTTCAAAGCTACATTACACAGGAGCAAGCATGTTTGTTTGAAATTTTGCCACATAAAATCCACATTAAATACTTGCATCTTTCTATTTGCTGTCCTGAATAGTGAGTGAGAAGTCAGTACTTCTTATCTTTCTCCCTATCATCCACTGCATGTTCCTATTGCAAGTCTCTGGACAGAAGAAGCACAAAGCAGACTTCAAGTCCTTTTTATACACGAAGTTTAGTGACAAAAAGTTAAAATTTTTAAGTTAAATTTATTCTCTCTAGAAACGCATTTTAAAATAATGTTAATTTTTGGGTCAGTGAAGAGCTGTTATCTCCTTGAACTTCAAAAATGCAATTACCCTATTTAGCACTATGGTAGCCTGAATGGCATTTTGAAGCTGAAATACTTCATTCTTGGTGGTCATCTCTGTTATGCTGTATCAGCCATTTTGCAACCTTATATAGACTGGAAGGATGCTCTAGACACAAAGCTTTACTGATGCCTGGAATCAATACTGACACCCATGTAAGGAAAGGATAATCACCTCAAAATTCCTAACAGAACTGGAATGCAACAGACCAAGTATCTACAGAAAAAGTGGCCAAACACAATGAGAGTCTTGAAGTTTTTTAAATTTGTTTTAATAAACAACAGTCAATTTCTCCTCAGTCTATCACACCTATTTAACAAGATCTCATTAGATATGGGCCACCTTTTGCAGATGTCTCATATCCACCTTTGCAAGTGCTTCCAAGACAGAAGTGGTTGACTTGGGAAAGATGCAGTCCAAGTGCATGGCACCACCACAGATAAAGTGCTATGAGTTTCTGAGTAAGTGATAGGTCCCTAATGAATTTCATGGTTCTGAGAATGGCTGCAGACATTTTAGTTCAGTCAAAAAAAAAAACCTCCAACTTATTCAGTTACTCCAAAGCCTAGCATTCTTACATTACCTGAATATAACTACATTGCTGTGATTTATAATACCAATATACTGTTCCATTTTGAACTTTTTTTGGGTTATACAGAACTGCTTATGTTAATTTAAACCTAGCTGTAAAAGGTAATATACACTCAGTAAGACAGGATGTCAAAAAATCAATACTCAGTTCCAAAACTGGGGTTTCATTGCAAAATGTTATTTAAAAATCTATCAATATTTTTGAAAACCTTGGAGTTGGACCCTAAAGCAACAACCCTGACCAGTATGAACAGCCCCTGGATGGCAGTTCACCACTCACCTTGGCACACCCCAGAAAATTACAATCATGACACCAAAATCTACAATAACCCTCCAGGTTTTTAAAGATCATTATAAATAGCAAGGAAAAACCAGCTCAGTTAAGTTTTCCAAATGTTGATATATTTTCAAGTTAGAAAATTCTTTTGTACACTTTGATAGAAATTTTTTCTTAAAGTGATTTAGCCTAAACTGAAAATAAGCAAAGGTACATTAAGAAAAAAATCAATGTTTGCTTAATATGCAACAACTCATATTAATGGGTTCTCTACCCCAATAAACATTACTGCCACTGATTCAAGCAGAATTCTTCCCTCTCACGTGCATCCCATTAGAAATTTACCCAGGTCTTCCATTCACTTTTAAAAATAAATTGCATCAGAGGCAGAGGGGTTTCCCTAGTTTTGCATATCAGGAAACACCACTTATTTCTCATTCAGAGTATTCTGGGTATTTCAGACACCAAGTAAACAACTCAAACCCATAAAACCATGTTAAAATGCTACAATGACTATTGCTCCATTAGCATCAGCATTACTTTAAATAAAAAACCCATACCCTTTGCAGCATGGACTCCGACCAGGCATAGCCGTTGTGTTCCACTGCCCACTGCAGTATAGTTCCCATAATGCACAGCATGACATCAGACTGCAGGATATTAACCAGGCTGGCAAAAAGTGGGCAGAAAGGAGGAAGAGCTGGCGGTGGAAGCGCTGAAAGGGAAATTGGTGTGTTTGACATTTCTCCAAAATTTGCAACGCCCATTTAAAATGCCTGATTTACCAGCTCAACCCAAGGCAGGGGGTTGCAACCAGATGATGTTCACGGTTCCTTCCAACCCAAACCTTTCTATGATCCTAAGGCAGAACACAGCTGCTTGATAAACAGTGTTACCAATACAGGCTGCAACATTCAACATGGCCTGTGTGTAACAGAAAAGCCAAAGGAATAAGCCGTTCAGAAGGCTGGTTCCATGACAAATCAGGTCCCTGTCTATAGCCAGGGAGACATAAGGGAAATTGCTTCATTTCCAACCAACTTCTACTCTAGCCTCAGAACAGACTGTTAGTCTAAATGTCAGGACAATACACAGCTTGATATGTGATTCCCTCTTGTCCCATCTTCTCTCAAAAATAAATACCTGTATCCTCTCTGTTCTGTCTTTTCAGCTTTCTTTGTGCTTCCTCTGCCTGAAATTGAAGAACAATGCCAGCATTACTCAAAATCAGTACCAATATAAAACTAATTAAAAAAGCATTCATGCTTTACTACATTGTTACTGTTTTTTCCCAGCCTTAAATAAAAATGAAAGCTTTCATGTCTTTTCAGTATGTCTTATGTTCTACTTGTAAAGTAGGGCATGCAACTTCAAAATGAATCTTTCCTCTTGAGCCAGCCTGGATTCTTCTAGGATAACACTGTAAGGCAGGTTTGAGCTAAAATGGCAATTTCCATAAAGGTAAGGGAAAATACAGATTGTTTTAAATACTTTCATTAAAATAAGATGCAAGGGAACCCACAGACAAGCTCCTGAATGCCCACTGATTTCAACAGCTCTGTATAGAGCACAGGATCCAGTGGCACAGAAATCACTGCAAAATCTTGCGCAAATTTTGTTAACATTCTCAAATATCTGTCTGGTAATACTTTTTCACAGAAGTAAGCTTTGGAAAAAGGCAAACAAAAAAAGAGACACAAAATAAACCCCAGGAAGTTAAACTACTAGTTACCTTTGATTGCTCTGCCCTTGAAAAGTGATAGAAATAGAGGTTGAAGTTCTTGGCACATTCTGGTTTTAATTCATACAGCCCTCTGCCTGTTAATCCAGGTTTCCTACAAAAAACCAAAGCAAACAAAACACTTTATGTCCACTGGTTCTTAGCATCTGAGAATAAATAGTTAACCAGAACAGCTAACAAACACTGCCTAATAGGCATTCTAGAAATTAAATAAGGAACAGTATTAAGAATTCTGCATGTGAATAAAGCCATGGGAAATCACCATGACTCAGCCCCCTTTCTTTCATTCTCTCATGTTCACTAATTTAGACATTCCATATCTGAAGTTGAATCATTAGAATAAAGGGAAACATACTTGAAACATGCCACTTCTTCAATCACACTTTCCATCCCTGTCTCTCTGTTCTCCTACATGGAGTGAAAAGGCAAGACAGTGTGTTACTGTAGTTCTTGGAATAAACACATTCAAATATCATACCATACTAGAGAAAGCATGCAAAATGAATGTCGCACAAAGTTATTTTACTGGCACTCAAGAGAACACTAAACCACATAACGTGAAAATACATTCAGGAATACCATCTCTGCACAGGTATTTTTAAAAAGTCATGCCATTTTAAGTGCTCGATTTGTACTGCTTCTCCCTGTCACAATAAACTCGGATGTAACAGTAGCAGAAGAAAACTCTAAGTTAGCTAACTCAGCACATTTTTGGAATACACAGCCAGTATTTCTGGTTTCTAGGCCTTTAAATTGAAATAAATACTGGAAAGCTAAAAAGATCAGTTACTGAAAAACAGTAAAACCACAAACGGCAGCATGAGACATCAGCTCAAATATGTAACAATACTTCATACACAAATTATCTTTTAATATTTTCATCCCCTTCCTGCAATACATATTCAGAGCAGTTAACAGGCCAGGGAAAAAGTATTTAGGACTGACAACATAATTTTGAACTCCAGCTTAAATCACAGTTTGCTCTTTCATGCAACCCTAAATTATTCTTAAATAATTTTAAAACTTGACTTTTCAAATTGTTTCAGTTTAAAATATTTAGAAAAAAGAAAAATATTTCAGAATTTATCATTAAAACTACTACCAGTACAGTAAAATATTAACTTTGGAATTTTGACTATCTTCAGAAATAATTTTGAAATGATTGCTTCAAAAATATTAAAAGAAAAAAGGAAAGCAAGCTTTGCTGTCCTACAGAAGTGCTCAGAATTCAGATAAATGATTCTGTTCATGTAAATGAAGCATTTATGTAACTGAAGTCATAATACAGTGTCTGATTCCATGTCTTTTCACTTATTGTTAGGCTTTAAAATATAACAGCTTATATTTCTGGATAGTTCTAACAACCCACATCCATACATCTAATTCAGGGTGTACAAGCAGCCTGCAGAGACTGTTGGCCAGATGGCCTGATTAGAAACAGTATTAAAAAGAGAAAGGAGCTGAAGAAGCTCTCAGGTTCCTGCCTCTTTCATATGTTGTTCCTTTTTTGCCTCTTGCCTACCCTTGCCACAACAACTATTACTCTGTACTCGTGCTAACCTTGCTCTTATCATAATCATGCTGCTCCCATTCCACATTAAGTGACATGAACTTGCAGAATTCAGCAATCAGCCTTATCAAGTTGAAGTTGGTTCCCCCCTCCATGCCCAGTTACTTACATCTTCTGGTAGTGCCTTTACCAACTCACTGTGAGCCATTGGCCTGATGCTCAGCTGATGGATGATCTCTCGCTTGATTTCATCTGTTGCATTTACCTGTCCTATTCCAGGACTGAACCTTTCACCTGTAGAAATGAAACACACTTTTATTTTTTTGGATTTTAAACATTTTTTTATCTTCTTCTCTAAGTTAAAGGCTGGAAAACAAGGTGCCTTCTGTGAAATCTTGTGTTCACCCGCCAGTGTTCAAAAATTCATTACACTGATCTAAGCTAGTTTCAAGGCTTTTCTCCTAGGAAAGAAGTCAGAGCTACATGAAGTTCACAACAGAACTCAACCTGAGACAACAATAAAAAATTGTCCAGACCATTAAAGAGTCTAAATTTTAAAAATAAATTAAATATATTCTGAACTTACCAACAATCATTATAATGAGGTATAGCATCTCTTCTATAAGAGTGTTATTTTGTTGAACAACATCCTGAAGTAAAACAATTTAAAAAGAAATTACATTTTTCAATAATTATTCCATATGCTGAAAATGCTTTTTCAGTGATTTAAAACATTGCCTGTTTTCACTCTCAGCACTCCCAAACCGAGCTATGCTGAAAAACAGTCCTAAGTGCAAAAATTGCGCAATATTTTTTGACATTTACCGGTTTGACAGTTAATACTATTTATGCATATTTCAAACTGGCCAAATGAAATTAAAATACAATATGTTTTGTTTTTTTATCAAGAAATTGCTCAGCCTCAGTACAACAGCATCTGATACACTTTGAAAAACAAAACTGCAGATTTTCTATCACAGTTGTACATAAAATACCTTGTTAGTATTTTCTGTGCTAAATCTTTTGCCATAGTCTGGAGTACTAAATATCTGATAAAGTTCAAAGCGACTCAGCATTATCATCAGGAAGTGATTTGGATCCATCATAGACACACCTGTCTATTAAAGAAAAAAAAGGATCATAAACAGAAAACAGATTGTGTGTTATCATAGCATGTTTGTATATTTACATATGATGTTCACTGTATATTCTTTATAAAATTAATTCCTCTCTCAATCCCATGAATGAAGATTTAATTTTTAAGTTTACTCTCTTAGGACGTCAAAAACAAAAGTGTAAGCCCATTTGACAAGCAGATTCCTATGCTTTATCAAGGATTTCTGATGCCCTTTTAAAGGCATAATGTAAAATATTGAGGGTTACTCCTTCTATCTTAAACAGTCTAAATAAACTTCAGTGAAAGACTTTTGCTTGGTTGTTTTTATCTGTCGAACTTTGTTCCTGCTGGCTTATCTTCTAGCAGACATAATATTACACAGTATATACCACTGAAGATTTTAACAACGAATTCCAGTCCTCAAAAGAAAGGCTGAAGATTGTAAAGCAAAGCTTCCACAACCTTCTTGGAAAGAAAAATACAAAAGTTTCAATGAAGAACAAACATTAACTTTCAGAAATTTCCATTTCTGAAAACTACTGGCTGAAGTTTTTCTGTTTATTAAAAAAGGCTTTTAATTTTGCCAGTTATAAATTTTTGTTGTTAGTTTACACTTGATAATGGGACCACCTTTAAAACAGAATAAATTTCCAAGAAAACTATAGGATATCTACCAAAGTGGGCAGCTGAAAACGATCATTAAAAATCAGTGGCAGATCAAGCCTCTGGGAAAGATGTCTAAAAGCAGAAGTAACTTGGGGCATGTTTTTCCTGTTGGGTATTGCTAACTCTAGTTAAGATTTGAGGGACTTGCTGAGAAAATATTTTGCTGTCCCGGTGAACTATGCACCCCAAGCTGCAAATTTTAGATTACATTCCTCTCAATGGAGAAGTATTGCGTCTGTGACAGAGCTAAATAGACTGCCACATTTGCAAGATCTCTTCTGAAGGGAAAAAAAAAATCCACACATGCACTGAGTACATTACTGAAGACATGCAGACTCATGCAACTGCCAGTACAGCACAATCCATTAGTTAAAATATTACATTCTTGAAGATGTGGCATATATGCACTAAACAGAAAATTCTGCACTTTTGAAATCATAATTAAAAAACAAGCATCACAACAACAGTTATTTCCTTTACGAATTATTCCATAGTTACATAGATAAAATAAGAAAATTGAAGTCCTTCCACAACAAACCTGACTTTTTTTTCCTTAAAAAGGTTCTGATGAAGATAAAAACAAACATACACACATCCTGAAAATACTTGAAAAAAATGCCAACTGGTATACATGGTTACCTGAAGCATTACTATGTCCTTGTCAAACATCTCCCTCCTGCACTTCACATTATGATAGTAATAAATCTGAAAAAATACCCAAAACACCACAATCATTAACAAAGATAATATTTAATCTAAAATTATTTTACTTCTGTAAAAAATAAACTTTGCTATACTGTGTTCATAAACAAAAGCAGAATCTCTAATTTGGAAAAAATGATACAATTTTATCTGTATGCAAAAAGCTTTTTTATAAAGCACACGACAGGCATAGTTGCTGGCTGGGTTGTAGCGATGCAATGGCTGGATTGCATAAGCTTAGAAGCAAAAATCTTTTTGACCTCTTTACCTTATGTTTTAATATATTTGTTTAGCAATTAACTGTTTGAAATTTACATGAGAGAAAGCCCTTGCAGTTGGAGAAATGTTTTTTCTTCACTACATGAATTGCTCTTTAATCATTTGAGATACAATCTTTCAGGAATTGCCAGTGTCAGCAAAATGTTAATTTTGTGACAGAACTATACTTAACCCAAACCATCCCGGGAAGGAACTCAACAGGACTGAGCCAGGCAGAAGCAACACCACAAACACTGCATGGCACTGAAAGGTGGGGAAGTTTGATTCCACCACAATCCAGGAAAAATAAATAGGGCTGACAAGTTTCTACCTAGGACTGGAAACAAACTTCAGTTTGCTGAAGTCTCCTCCAGCACATACCATTTCCACCAGAATTACATGAAGACAATAGGCATGCCTTCCCTTTCTTCCCCACCCTAATAATCCACACATATAGATGCCCATTCCTATTATCTGGGAAATACCCAAAAGGAGCTGGCTGAACATGAGCTTTCCATAGACAAAGTAAAGAGAAAGGACTTGCACACTGGGGGAGTTACATGAACTAAATCAAGCTCTTAACTTCAAGATCCTGACAACCAGGGGAAATTAACACAGAGACTTATTTCATTACCAAAAGCTATGCTGAAATTCCAGATTTGGTGTGTGTCTACAGCACTGTGGGCACAGCTATAATTGTACATAACCAGAGCTCTTTTTGCTTTAATGACAACAAGAACACCACCTTATAAAGATCCTTCAAGAGTCAAGAAGTGTCAGAATATAATATATTTGAGCAGCTTCATTCAGCCTCCTAGTAAATATACACTGCAATTATCTAATGGAGATGAGGGCTGATGGGACTGAAAGAATTTTCTTGCAAATAATCAAGTTAACACCTCACAGAATTAAACCCTATCCCTGTTGGAATCTAAGTCTTGCTGAGAAAATCACGTGAGACAATCACCGTGGTGGGTGGTACTGACACCACAGTACCCATTTTATAGCTGTTATGCTTGAAACACCTAATTTATACAAACACTGAGAACATAAGTTTAGAGATGAAACGAGCCAGTCTCCAGAAATACGAGAGCTAAAAGCCACGAAATGCTTAGTTCTACACTGCTTTTAATGCTTCTGTGGGGTCTTTGGATTTCAATTACTTTATAAATATAAATAGCCATAATATCATAATGCTGCATATTTTTATATCTGAGACATTTTTATGTGGAGGTGATGAATGTACTACCACAGATGTGCAGATCTAATTCTGTACTTCCAACTGCTAGACAGTACAGCACACAGTAAAAAAGCTAGGAGTCAATAACTGCATTAACTAAAACTTCTTTACACACTGAGCACTAAGTTCAATGGCTACTGTAGCAGTGCTGAAACAAAAAAACAGTTTCTGACTAAAAAAAAAAAAAATCAAAGACCAGCTTAAAAGCAAAAATAGTCCGTCTATCTCACACTGCCTTCCATAAAACTGACATACGTAAAATTTCAAATCAGTGCAGAAAAAGGTTTTGAGGTTTGAAAGACCAAGAGCTCCCTCCGTACCCAGCACTGGTAAAGTCCCACCTCTAGCACTGCGTCCAATTGTGGGCCCTTCACTCCAAGAAATACACTGAGGTTCTTCCAGGCAACCAGCAACAGGACAAGAGAACATAGCTTTAGGTTGTGCCAGGGGAGGTTCAGGTTGGACATTGGGAAGACTTTCTTCATGGAAAGGATTGTTAAAAATTGAAATGGACTGCACAGGGAGGTGGTGGAGTCACCGTCCCTGGAGGTGTTCAAGAAGTGACTGGACACGGCCCTTAGTGCCATGGTCTAGTTGACAAGGTGGCGTTTGGCCAAGGGTTGGACTCGATCATCTCAGAGGTCTTGTTCAACCTAATTGATTCTGTGAAATTATCCTGAGGGAGTTACCAGAAAAGAGTGATTCTACAGCTACTTTGCACTTACCTGATTAACAAGAGAGAAGCCATTCCTTCTCCACATCCCTGCATGCACTTGGGCACATAGGACTAGGCATCGTAGAGGATGTTCTATTAACATAGGTGGGCTAAGTTCACTCTGCAGTAAGAAAATGCAGTATTTTGATGTATACAGAGAAAATAAAAGAAAATGGGACTGAAAGGAAGGAGGATGATATTTGTGATCATTAAAATATTTGGGCACACCAAGACAAGCAAATCCAACACAAAAGTTAGATAAGCCTATTCACAATCTTTCAAATCGTTGTTAACCACCCTCACATTGTCTTTGCTCCACACAACTACTGCACAAGGGCTTGAGTTTACTCCTAAAGACAGCAGCTTTCATACTTTAAAACATCAACACCAGCAATTTAATAACACTGTAATTATTTTTTTCTTTCATTCAAAGGTTAAGTACTACTTCTTTCCAAAGACGCTGAGATTTCTTCTCCCAGTTAGGTTTTATCCTCTTTTATTTTACTTTTTTTGACTACCCCTTAAAGAAATAGCGTATCAATAAGAACAGGCAGAAAGCAAGAAACAGCTGGGGAAGAAAATTAGAACCCAGCCCAAGGAAAAGGAATCAGATCCTGCCTGGGGTTCCTAAAACCAGTTTCTACTACAAAAAGGAGGTTATGCAACCTGAGTCTTAGTTACTTTATAGAGCAATACTGACTGCCTATGCTTCAGTCATGAATATCTAGATATTAATCTTTTAAAAGGTAATTTTATGTACTAAAGAAATTCTGAGTAGAACTCATAGTACAATGGTCCTTTGTTTTATTTAATAATACCCTACACTTACATTACCAATTTCACATTCAGCATTAATTATATTTAATGAATATACTACATTTAATTACATACCAGGGGTAGCAGCTCTGGAAACTTATATGCCACTTCAGTTTTACTCAGCAAAACATGCAAGCCTACATAAAGACATGAAAAAACATACAGAATATTACATATAATATTTATGTAATTCAAATAGGACAAAAAAGGTCATCTAATTTACTCTCAGACCATTTTCTGGACACAGCTACAGGTCTGCAAATTTATCACCTTGGAGTTACACAGCTATTTCCTGAAGAAACATGTTACAAAGAATACGTCTTAAGAGAATTTAAGTTTTCCCATCGTATCTGTATAAACCTTGCAGTACAAGTGTACTTTTTGCCTTATTTTTGACTCTGTCATGTCCCTGCTGTGAGAGCCAAGAGTCCTTGGTCTGTCAGGACAAACAATCAACAGCAGACACCTCACCCTTTTTATCAGTCCTTGGGGGGTTTATAAAATACCTCAGGAACTAGAATAAGGCCCCTCCAAAATACATGAGGGTTTTCTGGTTTGCTTTCTTTTGAAGTCACAAGGACTTTGCTCAAAGATTCAAATACTCAAAGCTATTTGACACTGAGCTGCACGGCACTTTACCTAAGAATTACCTTTTCACTCCATTGCTTGTGAATTTATTTTTATCACGTTCTTTCTGATTCTGTAAACTAAAATTCACAAAGCTTTTTTCAACACTACTGTTGAACAAGATAGGCACAGTACGAAGAGAAAGGCATAGCTCAATTTTCTGGTGAAACATCTGTTTGATAAATCTGTTTTGTAACAGAATGTTGATTAGTCTATTCAATCTGACAGCTAAACATATTCCAAAACAGTCAACCACAGTCCACATTTTGTTGCAGTTCTTTTGCATCACTCATGTGGCAAAAGCAGCACTATCTGCCTATAATACAAATCCAGAGGCATGAGATAATCTCCACCAGCCTGAATGATAACAAATTCTCTGGTGCTTGGCAACATCTGGCCTAGAGGCTACCAAACAGCTAGAAAACGGCGAAAATTCACCCTACTCAGGCCTTAAACAATGCTTGTGTTTGTCTTCATGTACATGCAAACACAAATCACATCTATAGAACATTTTTCATTTCCTGAAATATTTTTCAACTGTTCATACCTGCAAGTAAACGAGAAACTGGGAGATGAATGCTAACTTTTTCCTGAGAAACGCAGTATCTGATGGTCTCAACTGAATGTCCACACATACTGAGGACAATAGGCTGTTCTCCATCAGTAAACCCACTATGACACTGCATCAACACAGTCAGGCATTTCTTGTAAGCTTCAATCAATACTTTTTCCTAAAAAAAAGATTGCAGTTTACAGAGATTATGAAAAAAACGCAGCTCTGAAAAATAATACAGACAACGTAAAAAAGAAGGGTTTGAGATTTTTACCTTTAACAACAGTCCTGCAAAATTAAGATAAGGAATCCAACCAAAGAACCAAATTATGGAGGGCACAAATTGCAAAACTTGTACTGGTATGTCTGATTAGAAAAATACCCACTAGTATGTTGTTTGGGTTTGGGGTTTTTTTTGTAACTGACATTATGGTAACTTCCTGAACAATGATCATGCTAGGCTAGTAAAACCTGCTCATTAACTACCAGTAACAAATTAAAGCCAGCCTGAATGTTCAGGTATTCCAGGATCACTTATTTCACCACCATATTTTACCGTGCTCAAGTTCTCTAATCCTGAAACTTGAAACACTGGAGCAGAAACATGATTTCTAATCAGGTGGTATTTGGTAGATCCACAGCCTATTCCTCCACTCTCTCCTCTTTGAAAATTATAACCTGATAGTGTAGTGATAATCACATTCTTCAGATGTGTGACAAAACTCTCTGCAAAATTTTGTAGAAGGCTTCACCACATTCTTATGATTTGGTGAGAACAAACCATACTTGTGTTTAAATACAGAAAATATCTGCATTCGCTCATAGAAGATGTTCTTGGCTTATGATCAGGTTGTGTTTAGGTCAATTCTTACATGTGTTAATATTTGGGTTTTATCCCTCTTCACACAGAAAAAAAGTCAGAAGAAACTTACATCTAATGCACACCAGTCCTGCATCATTGAAATAACAAGAGTTAATTTCATCTGCAGTGTAAATGCTGCTTCCCACTCTGGTTCCATTTCGATGTGCTGTCCTACTTGACGAGTTATTGGATCCATACCCTAGAACAAGAAGAATTATGCATTTCAACAATGGATCACCGAAATACACTGACAGCATTAGCAGAAGTGTGAGACAGTGGTTAGCTATCCTTATAAATATATTGTTGCTGCAACAGGTAAAAAGAACCTTGGGGGAATGAAAGAGAATGAAACCGCAAGTACAGAGGTCTGTTTGTGTGTCAGGAACAATTTACTCCTCAATACAAGAAGCAATTCTGCTGACACTTAAGGTGAACCAGATTTTGCTCACAGAATTAATTGTCTTGTCTGCCTCTACAACTGCAAAATATGCCCCAAATTACACTTCTCTTTTTGAACTGCTCTTCCTTTTTATTGTTTTCTACAACTAACTTAATTTTAAAAAGTGAGGCAAGATGTTATGTTTTAGGAAAACATGACATGGCTCCAAAAGCAATAGTGCACTGAAGTTATAAAATGAAGAGCAGTTCAAATGACTTCTACTTTGACATCATGACAGCTAGCTTCCTGCTTAGATTTTGCCAAATTTTGTAATGCACAGATTTACATACCTGCATGCATTTGAGTAATTCCAAGAAAGCATCAAAACCCTCCAGGAACTTGCGTCTCAAGTCATCTGACCACTCTGTTGGCTTACTTATCAACACGTACCTGGGTAGATTAGAAAGATGCAAGTGTTCATTTTAGATTTTTCTTTTTTTAACTCCTCGATTTATCAAATCAGCACATAGTTAGTATACTTACTTGAGATCCAAAATAAGGCTCTGGACACGTCTGAATTTGAAAGCCTGCAGAGCAGTGTAACGTTCAAACTGAAACCTGCCTTGGATGTCACGGTGCCTTAAGTGGTCCATGAAAGTTTTGATGATAGTGGTCATGAGATTCTCTTCTGTTATTAGCATTCGAGCCTATGCCAAAGTACATCGAAATTTGCTGTAGTTAACAGACACAGCTAACAAGATTTTCACGCTGCACCATGAAGTTTATAAATCACATTTTTTTAATCCAAAGTAATTACATCAATAATTAGAACAGAACACTGAAAAGCACTCTTTTCACAGAATCACAGAAGACAAAAAAAAGGAATCTAGTCAAAAATTATCATAAGCCAGATTTCTTTTTTCAGATCCTTTTCTGTATAGAAGTCTGTCAGTGGTAAGGCTCCTGCTAACCTATATAATTATGGCACAAGACATGTTATTAAGTGTCTTATAATTAACTTGCACCTCCCTTTAAGTATGTGTTGTCTCCTCTCAGATAGTTTAAGAATGAGCCCCTAAGGGGAGTGACAGCTCTTCTGTTTTCTGTTTACAAACTGTTAAGAGCTGTGGTGAGCAAAGCCTCTTCTGAACTGGTAAGGAAGTGCATGTGCAATTTCCACAGGGAAATTTCATTAAATTACCTGTAATTTCCCTCAAGGTCTACTGCATGTATCTATGTGTTGTATGAAACAAATCAGCAAAGTCTGACAAAGATTGTCTTCCACACCCAGGCTAACCCAACCCAACTTCACAACAGAGGAGGGGGCACTAAGTAATTACTGCCAGCTCCTGCTCATGAACACTTCCACAATTTGCCCTTCTGTTGGTTCTCCAGGTTAAATGGGATGAGCTTTGCAGTTCTTGGATCTGGCTGGTAGACTCAACAAGATTGGCCACTCTGATCTACCACAATGACATTGTGGCTCTCGACTAGAGCTTCCAGGTTCTACAGCTGCTAATGATAATCCAAAATAGTTTCTAAAATGCTACTGTGGGGGGCAAAAAGAACCTAATGATTAACATTTCCCCCCCAAAAAATCATCACCAACAGAACTGCCCATCCACCCTCAAACAAGAAAACCTCAGTTCCTTGAGAGCTCAAACTCTTACATTACTAAGATCAGTTTGAATATGTTACTGGATGATGGTAGGGTGGTTTACATTCTTTAACCTATTCATTTAGTTAAGAATGAGTGGCTACAAATATATTAAAAATAATACTTAGTTCATATGATAGGAGCTTATCATAACTACTTTCATGTAGCCAGTCTATTCTATCATTCTGCAAAACAGTCAAAATGTATTTGCTTTGGGTTTTTTGCATGCTTTTAAAATGGAACACATATAAAAGGGGCACTGCAATTATTCCGCCCCAGGAAATGTTTGAAACGACTTTTTTAAAAAGTCTGTATTGATACACATATTGTGCCACCCCATCTGCCAAAGGGAAAAATACCATAACCATCTGAATAATATTAGCTGGTTAAGTCTAACCGTAAGTCTGAATTTCGGCAACATTCTTATTGAAAGCACCAAAATTAAAAGAGGCAACACAATATCGTCCTGAACCATGGGAACAAAATCTTGAGTTCTTGTTGAATTCCCATGAATAACGTCCATCCCTGGGAAACCGAAGAAGTTTGCTCAGTATTGTGACTGCCATGCTACTATTGAATTTTAGAGCTCAATGAAGCTTATTAAATTTGGGAGGATTCAGAAGCATTCATTTTTTAAACAATTCTGGGTATGAAAATCAGACTTTTATTCCAGTACAGCTCCAAATTTTAATTTGTCTAGCTCATAATACAAGCAAAGACAGACTTACATGGAGACCGGGGAAAAAAAAAGTTTCCCAAACAACCTGGTGAAACACCAGCAGATTTAGTGAGCTGGGAGAAGTCACAGTGCTTGTAGCACCGAAACAAAAATTAAGTGGAAATCTGAAAGAAGGCATTGTCTTGAGACTCAAAGTATCAAAGGGAGTAGGGAGTATCATGAGACAATTCTTGCTTGCACTTGTATTGATTGGAAAATGAACATAAAGTGGAACACTTATAAAACTGCACCAGAATGGTGCTCTGAAACCATGATATGCAAACCATAATATCAATTTCTACAAACAGTAACTGTGGCTCAGTATGATGGGGAATTTAAATGTTAAGTATCTCTAAATAAATATGAAAGCCCCTTTCTAAAAAAAAAGTAACAGAAAAACGTAAAAAGAAAAACCAGAAACACCCAGCCCACTCTGGGAAGCCAGACTGACACCTCCCAATGTTGAATGCTTTAACTTCTAAACCCATAGCAATGTATGCAAACAGTCTGACTGTTCTGCATTTCCACAGTAATGTTAAAGAAATCTGCAGCCTTGATTTATGAACCTTGAGAGGCTTTTAACAAATAAAGATTTCCCTTTTTGGTCTTTTAGTACTTACAAGAGAAGGCACTGTGAATATCTGTATCGAGAGGTCAGCAATTGAGAACTCTCTGTCGTGGTCATCTTTCATAAAATCACTCTGCAATCGCTCATAGTTCTATTAAGAAGGAGGCAAAAAAAGGCAAGGAGTGCCAACTATCAGTTTTTAAAAGAAAGACAGGCACTACTCACCAGAGTAGGTACAGTGAAGAGTTGGACAGACAGAGCAGCCACCGATACTGCCCGTTCGTGATCATCCTCCATATAATCTCTCTGCAACTGCCGGTAATTCTAAACAACAAGGGGAAATTCACCTCTAATCCACACTGACCTGATTTTTTTAACTTAAATGTCTGCTCTGGGAAACTTTAATGCCATGAAAAACGGAAGAGTAGCTCTAATGGATTATTATATGGGTATTTTATACAAAGAATATGACAACTTAATCTGCTCACATGTGAGATCTACTCACCCTCATTTTCACAATAAAGGCTAGTATTTTATTTTCTACTCAAGAAAGTTATTTGTCTGCAGCAGAGTGAGCAGAATTTTGCAGTGCTGGTTTAAAGCATTTCAAATACAAGTTACTGCAGAAATACTAATCACCATAACTGAATTTCAGCACTATTTCAGAGCAGTGCTGCAAGAGCTTACACCTCAACAATGAGCAGCGATTAGCTCTTAAGAAGTGATAGCCTACATAGCTGATGGTGAAGACAAAAACATCTGAACTGCTTTAGTTCTGGCACGTCTGAAAGGCCATTTCCTTCCCAGGAGATGAGATGCCATTATAACTAATATACCAGAGTAAAATAAGATTTTCAGCACTTCATTTCAGGTTTTCACTTCCATAAAAAGGAAAAAAATTCGGTAACAGTTCATTTAAATCACTGTATGCTAACTAGACTCTCTTCACTAGACAGTTTTAGCATTTAATGGCTCTTTGTAAGAGAGATACTTACTCTTGCAAAGCGGATAGCAAAAAGTTTCTTGTATTTCAAATCCATAAGAAGACTGCTCATGAATAACTGGTGATACACATTTCTAGCTCCTGTCAAGAAAAATGAATGAAATATTACATGTCACTATTTTCTATCAAGATATTATGGAAACATTTAGAAAAGTAAACTTCTGCAGAATGAGGTAAATACACATTTCAGAGTAGAGGCTGCTTTGATTAAGTCTGTCAGGTGGTAACAAAGGATGAAGAAGAACACATAAACCAAAATGCTTCAAGAGGCATTATTTATTACTCCTGTATAAGATAATACTGTTGAATGGGAATGTATGTCATCAAATATAAGCGAAGTCAGCAAAAAAACCAGAACTCTTTCCCTCCTCAGGATAAACAGGGGGTTTTAGATGGCCCAGGGAAAAGAAGAGAACACGATTATGAGAAGTCTTGGGAACTGCAACAAATTTTCTTATTTATGAACATCTCCATAAAATAATCAGCTTAGCTATCTCTGAATTTCTAGTCTGTCTGGACAGCATCCCAGAAAGTATTATCAATACAAATTATATTCGTCTCTCTTTAGCTTGGAAACAAATGCACATATGCATAATTTCTTTCTGTGGGTCACTTTTAAGTCAAAAGCCATGAAACTATTTCCTTAATGGAGAGGAACTACAGAATACAAGAAAAAGTAGAGAAATATTGGTGTTGAAATAGAAATGGAGAAGTTATTCCTTGCTTATATGAAAGACATTATCCTAACAAAACCTGTATTAAAAACGTCATAATGCTCCACAAAAGCAGTACCTTTCAGATAACAAAATTCGCAGTGCTAGGACTTCATTCTCAAGATAAAGGTATTAGATAAACAAACCCTAAAATAATCATTGTTTCCATACTACATTCACTTTCCACCTTACTTCTTACTTATTTTATTGGTACTCCAAGAAATTCCCCGGGCAGACATATTGCATCATTCCCTAACCTGTTCTTTGTGCATCTCTTTCTTACACCTTTCCTTACATACTCTTTCAGGATATCAAATCAGACATGGAATCAATGAGGGAATAGAAATTAACTACCTCCCTTTCCTCAAAATTACAACTTTTCTAGCTAATTCCATTATATCAAACAGCCTTTCAAAGTTTCAAGAGCTCTAAAACAACAGAACAGTTTTCACTGAATGTTCTCAGAAAACTTAAGAATGCCTCATGAACACAAACACAAGTCAAAGCAGAAAGACTCTGCCTTATCCCTTAAAAAGAGAAATTTTGGTAGCTATTAAATGGATGCTGAGATCCTATAAAGCAGACAAACCCCCAGTTTCTCTCCTATTTACTCAATTTCCCTTAACTATCACTGTCATTTGCATCTTCAAGTCAGTCTTAATTTCAGACTCTGAAAAATTAGACCTAAAACCAAAGCCATCTTCAAACAGTCTCTGTATGTTCTTAAGTATACTTGTATACTTAATAAACATATTATATACATAATTATGTATGTATAGATTGTATCACAAAGGGAGAGATTGTAACAAATTAGGCAAAATTGTCCATAATACACCACAGTAAAAATGACCAAACATTAGCAGACACAGTAAAAGGACAACTCAGGCATAGCACTCTTTAGCATTCTCCATAACTCTGAGAAAACTCACCTTTCCACAGTTTAGAATCATACAGCATCAGCTTATCTACAAGAGAAGAATTTTCACCATCTGGCCCTTCTTGCAAACCAACCTGACACAATATTCGGCGAAGGCCATCTAAGTGAAGAGAAATAGTGCAAGTTACTTACAGCTCAAACACAAATGTACATTATTTCGACATACTGAAATTTTCATACAAAACAGAAGCCCTCACACTGCCCTCTTTTCCATGACAACTGAATAACAGCAGTCATATTTTGCTGATACAAACACAAATATTTCATACCTTGCAAGTTTCACACTAGCCTTATGGAACATTAGGAACATAGCGAAAATTGCCAAATGCAATGATTTGGTTTAAAGTTATCAAATAGAAATGTGCTTCCCTAAAAATGCTGCTGGTTTACGAAAATAAGAAAGTTATGCAGCAGGCTAATTTTCTAGGTTGTCTTTTTCCTGTTTAGAGTCCTATCAAAAGGAAAATATAATTCATATATGACATGATGCATATATTCATGTAGGAGCTTTTTGTTTTCACTTAGGAGCTGCTATCATTTTAAGGCTTCTCTGCATATTTTTTCTAATGGAAAGAAGCAATAACTGTAATTATAAGAACATGCTTGCAGACAAGCCTGCATCTGCAATAGAGAACAACCCAGACATGCTCCTATTAAGAATGTTCAACCCGGCTTTGCACTAGAGGTAATGCATATTCCCTGAGAACTATATGACTTACAGAACCCTTATTTCCACACCCTGCTTGGCATCTCAGCTCCTCAGGCAGAGCGGGCAGTGGCTTTGTGCTGTGTACAACATACCATGAGCTGCATGGTGGAGTAACATACACTCTGAGAACCCCTAGAGCGGTTTGGGGTTATTCCTTTATTGCCTTGCAGAGTTCAATTCCAACAACTGTTATGAAGGGTAACAAATCAATGGAAACTACTGCATTGTTCGGCAATTGTCAAACAGACACTTATACTGGAAGAAGGGATTTTTGCTGGGAAGGATGTAGTGGTCAGACTTCTGATGAAGTTCCATAGCAAGGTTTTTTCTTTTTTAATGACAAGAATTTGTCATTCCTTTCACAGCAGTCACCCAACCTAACATCCAATCTAACTCTGGCACAGCAGAAGACCCCTCCCCTCCTGTCACTCAGCCTTTGTTAACGGACATTTCAATTTAACCACCTAAGCAGTGCAACTGTATTACCCCATGTTACAGAGGAAGGGTAACAGACTGTTGAAAAGATTGAGCAGAATTAAGTTGTTTGGGTGTGTTTGTTAAAAAGCTAAGGGAAACCAACCCCTTCGGAAGTGCATTTCACAAAAGCAGACTCCGGAGTACAAGACTGCACTCCAAGACATGGAAGGCAGCTCAAGTAAATGAGCACACTGGTCACAGACAGAGTGTATGTGTGCTGTTTACAACCAAACACGCTTTTTGGCCTTCGGAATCATAAAGAACTCAGCATTTAATGAGCTGAACTCTTCAGAACTTCAGAAACACTACACACACAATTCAAACAAAATTCAGTGCTTTCTTCTGTAATTTGAGACACCCTTAACATATTCAAGTTACTTTTTTGCAACTGCCATTTAATGCTGGAAATTAATGACTATGGCACCTGGCACAAATGATGTGACAAAAGACTGGGCTTAAAATGAGGAGAACAGTGCGACCCTACATGTTTAACTGAAAAGAAAATTTACCACAGAAGGAAACTATCTTCCTAACTCCTTTCTATTAATACCTACTGTTTACCAGCAACACTGGCAAATAGTCGAACAAACTGCTACCATAACTTTTGTTCAAAAGTTTGATTTACTTATCTTTAAAACTTAAACATAAACTACTTATGTTTCAAAAACGAGAACATGTTATAAAGACCCTGTGCCTGAAATTTTGGCTACTTTTCCAACTACCAGTCTAATAAAACATACAGTCCCTGAAGGAAAGTTGCACCTATGCAGAACATAGGTGCAATATGACAGCTGAGCGTGCTTTGCTAATACTGCTTGCAAACATTTCCAGATGAAGAGAATACAAATTGCAAGGGGGTCTGTATCTACATTTCTCCATATCAGCAGTTTGTCACTTTTCCTTTTATTTCCCATCATACCCTACATCTTTATAGTCTTATGATTTACCAGGACAAAAGGGGAACCAAGTCAAAACAAAAACCGAGCATTCCCATAAAATCTGATACTATGCATCTTGATTCCTTTGAAGAAACCTCTTTCAAAAAATCTGATTATGACTTTGTCAGCTTCTATACTTACCAAAACCTTCCACAATTCCTTGCATTTTCTCTGTTCTACTTAGCAAAAAATCTGAAGCAATCACTTTCATCATCATTCATCAAATTACTTCTGAATAATTTTGTTTTATCTAATCAGACAGGTTATTTTCAGCTTACTGCATACGTTTAAAAAGAACTGGGGACTGAAAAAATAGCTTTTTGGCATACTGCATTTGACAGCAAGTCTCAGCTTCTGTTCAACAGCAACTAAACAGAAAAGAATATGGAAGACTGGTAGCACTTTCACATGCAAGTTAGAATTCAGAACAGCACTCCAGTGAGAGAAAATAGAATGAAGTCTGACAAGTTATTAATAGCTTTGCCTTACACATTACATATCTGAAATAAGTAGACAAAATTGCTTCAGAAAATCAGCTCCTCTCACAAATATTCTCTAACTTATCTCAAAAAGGTCAATTTTGCCCACCTGAATATCCAATAACACTGCCAAGCCAAGTTAGGAGCTTCAGACCAAAGCTCTGATGGGCAACAATAGATGAATGCATAACTTGGACTTTCAATGGCTTTGTCTGACGACTGGTATTTCTCTTAAAAAGAAAAGGAAAAAGGAGGCAATGCATATTTAAGTAAGGATTGGCATATACTTCTATACAGAAATGCAGCATTTCTATGATTAAATTTGATAATTTATAATATGAATACATATTCTAATTACTAACACCTACATAGCAAACCCAAAAAAGTCTGAACTTTGTTTATCCTATTAATATTTGAAGGACCTTATTATGCAGTAACAACATATTTAGGTCAATCCATTTTCCACTCTTGGCCTGTTATCAATGCTCACACTGATCTGCTGCCTTTTACTGATAAGCAATCCCATGCTCAACCCAAGACAGCCAGGCATGTTTGTCCCTCTCAACATGACATGCAGGTCACACAGCAGCCCATCATGGAAACTGACTGTCCACAGACTATTTTCAAAAATACAAATTAAATACACAGAGTTAAAACAAGAAAGAATTTACCCTCATCTGTGTGTTAGAAAGCATAATAGTTAGATGTTACATATAAAGGGCATTTATTCTCTGTCTGCATGGGCAGCAAGTTAAAAACATTGCACAACATTATCTTTGAAAATATGCTAATGCTTTCAAAATACCTTAAATAGTTAAAGACCAGTAACTCTACTTGCAGCATTTGTTTTTCAGTGGTTGCAGTATCATATATAAACTATTTATCTCATGTAATTAGGAACTGCACTGCAGCAGTTAAAGAAAAATAAATAGAAAACATTATTCTCACATTTTTACATGGAAGAATCTTGCAATATATAGATACTAATACATATACACATATAACTGCAAAATGAAAGTATTTGCAGTTTCATACTTGGAATCAATCAGTAATAATTTCCATAACCGTTGCTGTGAAAGACATAAGCAACTTCACACCACGGGAGAAAAACTATAACTTAACTTCACTGATCTGAACTGGCATGTAATTCTAAAAGATTACATTTAAAGTCCCCAGATACATCTGTTTCATGAAGGAAAAAATTGTCTACGAACTTCTTCTTAGAAAATTATTTTGGGTGTCAGGTAGGCCATAGTAAGAAAAAAACCAACAAAAGATCAACAACAACAAAAACCTCATAAATCAATATTTTGATACCTCTACTGTGCATATTGTAAATAGTATCTCCAACACTTTATATCATTAAAAGATAATGAATCATTATGATAACAGTATCACAAACTGTGTAGCAAAGCCTCTTTTTGCTTAAGATGAGGCAAGTAAGTAGATAATACCCCTTACCACCATTACTTACCACTATTACTGATTTTGCCTGATCACAGTACTGGAAGTCTCCGTATCGAACAGACCTACGGCCCTGTAAATTCAGAAAGATGTAGCATTACCACCAGCTCCTAAACAACAAGTTCCGATTCTGTGTTTTACATTAGTATAAAAAACACAGTAAAAGCTTCAGATGCATGCTAACTACTCTGCCTTTCATGCTATTTTCACTTTTTAAAGTACTGTATATAGTTACATACTGGGATTTCCCAAACGCACCTTGTACTTTTTAAAAGAAGATAAAATTGTATCATATATTTAGCTACCTGTTACATTAAATTTTCTGTGTATAACATTTTTCTTAAGATGTAATTACACTGCTTTCATTAAAATACTGAAACATTAGTACAAAGGCATTAATCATTAGTTTTGATATAACTTGACAATATTTCAGTGCTTTTTAAAAAGCAGATATTGAAGTTAATTGGTCTTTTACACATACAATTGAAACATTTGTTTTATTCCAAAAGGAAGGTTTTCAGTCCCTCTCTACTGTTAATCCATATATCAAAATAGATAGTTGATTGAATTTATAGTGTATTACAGACAGGAAAACCCACTAGTATTTTACAGCTGATGCCAAATCACTGTTTCAGGCATAACATTCTTACTTCTTTCTTGTACATGCTCATGTATATACGCATTCATGTATGCATTTAGAACTAGAAGGATCAGCAGTAGGGAAAAATCTGAGTGTATCCTACAATACCCAGCATGTGCTCAGGTCAGCTCGTATTCAGGGATCAGATGTGAATCTTTTGGTTACCAGTATGACAAAAAATAGTGATGACACAAAATCAAAACCTAGTTCAGTGTTAAGTAACATGAAGTGGTTATATTTCCTGCTCCACTGACCTCTTTTAATTACTTTAACCACCCAAAATGACATTCCCATTGCCATTTTGAAAGAGATTTCCTTCCCACACCACCCTCCCAAAAAAAGGCATGAACCAATAAGCCAAATAAAAAAGACAATCATTTTTCATGTCAACTGCTTATAGGTTCATTGCAAAGATAACAAGGTGCAGTTGCCCAATGAAGTGTCATTTTCTTAAAAAAAATGCACAGGAGCCACAATACAAACATAGCTGATAAGAGTGCTCCTGAAACTGAAATACTTGTTACAATTATATTCAGCATATAGTGATTCTGAATTCACAGTTCTTCCTAAAAACTCTGTTAAATGCTTTTACCTCTTCCTGCCGTTATAATCTGACAATTATGAAAAAGAAAATTGAACTAAATAAAAAAAAAGAAACCACAAACCATGAATAGTTCCACGAGCACCAGAACAAAAGCAGTCAGTTACGGATTTTATCCCTCACACTTAACTGGTGTTACTCTAAGAATCATTTCCTATGTTTGGAGCATTTGGAGCACATTTAGGTGCTCTTTCAGTGTCAGCTCCCTGGTTCAGTAAGGGAAGGGCCAAAGCTACTGCCTGTCCTAGACAGAGGAGTGAGAAACACCTTGGTATTTACACTTACAAGACTTACTGGAATACATTTACATTGAAACATATATTCAGTATCAGGTCTGGTTTGGACTAGCCAAACAGTATTTAGGCACTAAGACATTTAGTATATAGTATTAAGACATTTTAGGGTGGTGTGACCCACAGGACTCACAGACTCACATTAACCACACGCTTTGGGAAAACAGACTCAAGTAAGTATAGTCATAAAACAAACATTAGGTCAAGGTAATTAAAAGTGCTAACAATTAATTCACTTACATCTCTATCTACTGTTGTTGCAAAACCAATGGCTTCCTTCTGTGTGCAGTTGACAGCCTTCTGAAGAGTATAAATAACTTGTTCATAGGTATGGACTTCATCATTAAACAGCATGCAGTAGTAAGTGTCACTCTTCTCACTTCAAAGCAAGGATTGAATTTATGTCATTCGAAGCAATGTTAAAAGCAAGAGCAAAGTACAAAATAGAAGACATACAAATATATTACAATATTGTATACAGAATATTCCCAACAATTTTAGGAAAGGAAGAATGGATTCTTAAAATCCGAACTTGCATTTTCAACTGTAAATATCTGTAAGCCTTAAAAAGGCAGAAGACAAATATTATACTTACATCATTTCTAGTCCAGGCAATTCATTTTCCTTTTCCCATGTTAATATATCTACTGCATATTTAAATGTGATGGCAAAAATATTATAAGCTCTTGCTACCATATCTTCTGGTAAGTGCACAAGAGGATCCTGGAAAGTAGATATAAATAGCAAATGAGAAATTAAATGACATTCAAAACAAACTGTCAAATTTGCACCTCTCTTTATCAAAGATGATGTAAGCAACTTTAATGTCTTTCTTTAAATGACTTTTCAGTTGAAAGGAACAGTCAATAATCAACCTGTTTTCTTCTTCCTGTTCTACACTGACAGTCACCAAAGCCCTAATCTAACATTCAGTACCTGAATGTTAACTTGCCTCTGATCACCCATTTACATTTTCACACATTCCTCCATTCTCACTCTCCTTGTTCTCACTCCTGCACACCTTTTAAGATAGGTCTTTGGAAGAGCTTTTAACCTCGGCTGTATTAAAATCTGCTTCTTCTGCTATGCCTTCAAAACCATAATTTCAAATCCCTTTATCTTTTGTTCCACTTATCAATATTAGTAAACTGCAGAATACAAACGACCATGCATCTCCTCTCCTGTTTTATATGCAGCATGCATTAAAAGGCGTAAGTCTTATCTATCCAAGCTTATTCAACACACAGCACACTGGCATCATGATTTATGACACACATGTCTTATATGCTGTGGTATATAAATAATTAACTGCTGAAATGTAAATAGGTGTTTCATAATGATCTGGCCACGTGTCAGTCTTGCTCACAGAGAGCTGCTTCCCTTTTGTCTGCGGACCGTGCACCCATTCTGTGCTCTCTGTTTGACAACTGCAGCAGCCCCTACAAATTCATCCTGTGTGCCAGAGCAGAACGCAGGCTGCTGCAGGTGTGGGAATAGGAATGAGGAGGGGGAGGAGGAGGAGAGCTACCTCAGTCTGCCAAGTTGAATGGACTACTTTTTGGAGCAGCAAATGAGAACCACTGGCAACTCTGAGTAAGACAGTGCAGGTACCACTGCCATTTCTCTCCATTTCAAGGACTATGAATAGAAAACATTAAAAATCTCTTCTCTTAAGGAAGCTCTTTTACTGTATCAAAATTTTGAGAACAACTAGTTCCTCTTCTACAAACCTGGAAAGGGAATGCTGCATGTCCTGCAGGTCACCTGGACATACACTATACACTGGGTCACTGACTCAATTCATCATTTGATATTCTGAAGTATGTGTAATTGTAAGCCAATTAAAATATTTAACAGTGGCCCAATTTCTGGTTTAGGATTACCGAATACTGATTTCTGTGTTTCACTACAGCTTAGGTTCTATAAAAATGGCCACAATAATATTTTCTCAACTTAAGTCTGCATGATCTACAGGAGGTTCTTCATAGTCAGCGATTCACCTGTACTAGTAAGGTTTATACCCTACACCCCAAGACTCTTTGGGAATATTTGGAAGCTTTACAAGAGTAGTAACAACTGCCATTTCTCTTTTTTTTTTTTTTTTGCCCCTTCATTTAAAAGTTATCCAGGGTATGGAGAACTATCAGCCACCAAAAGCAAAGGCAAACCGTAAGCAGCAGCTCTCCATTCCCAGCACTTTCAACAAAGACACATACCTGGGCAAGGCAGAAAACAGGCTCCAGTAATGCTCAACAAATCATCCTTAACCTGCCTCGAACACAACACTGCGTAAGAGATCTCAATCTCCACGGCTTATGGGGAAGAAACACAAAGCCTGCCCAGAACCTTGATTTCTCTGTCAGGCACACTCAGTGTGTGAATATCTTTGGACACAGAAGTAGCAGTCCACCCAAGATTTCACATGAGTTTCCTAAGGCTGCTGACTAATGTAAACTGGCATGTAGACCAAGTGGTGAGTCCAGCAGCACTGTTAGAGTCTTAGGGCTGAGAGAGTGACAACAGATTTTAGAAGGACCACTGTCACTGAAAATATAATTACAGTTGCCTCACTTAAACCATCAGATCAGCAAAATTACTACAAAAGCTTGCCTTATATTTTCCCTTTTAAAAAATTTCACACAAGTTATACTATGTAAGAAGAGATGTGAGAGGCTAGGTCAGAAGCCCAATTAGCCACACTCATTCCTGAGATGTAATAACCGATAAGAAGAGTATAAGCAGAAGACAGAATTCTTCTCTAGTCTCCAGTAACTTAAGACACCAACACTTCCCACACCAGATATGGTATCTACAATTTTAAATGGCCATTGGTAATTTTTCCCTCCACAACCAAATCAAATTTCCTTTCAAACACATACAAAGTTTTAACAATAATAGTGTTTTGCAGTGGTTAGTCCAACAGCTTGAGTTCCTCCTGTAAGATGTGGCATTGTCTTGTTGCATTTAATATGTCCAGGTTGTTATGCTATGATTCTGTGGTAAAGATGTGTTCTCTACCTTCCCCATACCAAACAAGCTTTTAGAGACCTCTGCCTTACATCTCCATCATGACTTTCCTGTGACAGCAAGGTATTTTGATTTTTAAAAATCTGTGCACTTTACTTTGGTAAGAATAAGAATACTTGTTGCACAGACAGCTGAATTTGGCTTCTTGGTGCACATGATTACAAACAGATCTTTCTTTTTGCAGGTGCCAGAATCTCTTAACCTCTCAAAATATACAGAAAAACAAAGAAACAGAACTAAAGCTGCAGAGGTGACCAAGAACATATAAAATGAAGTCTTTACGTAGAAAATAAAATTCCAGGGAACTTCTTAAGACATTAATTTTCATCTAAAACTGTGGTTCAAATATTACTATTAAAGTTCCTACAGCCTCTCATGCAGAGTATACAAGACTAAAAAAAACCTCATGTGGATGATTTATATATACACACAGTTAACAATGTTTGAAACATGATGTCTCAATTGTAATTACCTCTTCTTCTGCAGTTTCTGAACTGTTAAGTTCATGCTTTTGACAGTAAGGGCCTTCCTTCCAAGCTTCTGTATCACCACAGTCACAGAAACCTCCTCCACTTGATGTTGTCATCTAAAATTATTTAAAAACCAAGCAGTTCATGTGAATACGCATTTACATCATATATGCACATTAAAAAATGAGTAGTCACAGCTATACTACAAAAGCATGATCACAACACCTGATAGCTTTAGACAGCATCCTGTTAAAATAGCAGTGAAACCATGTCTACTTTTATGACAGCTGAAAGCTTGTCTACCTCATCAGTGTGCCTATGTCAAAAGGAAAAGAAAAAACCCTAAACAACAAAACACCTTCAACCACCTCCATTCTGCCCCACCTGAAGGCTGTGGGGTTTTCCTAGTTTTTCAGACTTTCTGAGTCTAGTACTTGCCATGGCATCTGTACTATGCCCAATTCTCACATTTTTAATCTGAACAAAGCTAAATCACTTCACATGGCACTGTTATTCAGTGAGTAAAAGATGTACTTTATGACAAAAGGAATTGAGAGACTTAAATTTTTCACATATGTAAGCACAAAAAAAAGCATTTGAAAATTTAAATGCTATATTTACACTGTTTTAATAAAATTTATTTTAAAGACCACCTCAAGTTAATAAGCGTAATAATACTCTTTTTGAATCACAACTATTAACTGATTCACAGAATGCTTCTTTCACCTCTTTTTGGCATACTTGACATACTCTATACATACAGGCACATCTTACAGTATCAATAAAACTAGATGGACATTTGAAAGAACATTTGCTTACACTTTTGGATGTTAACTAGACTTGTTAATTCAATAGGCTTGAAAAGTAAAAACCTACATCCAAGAAGTAAGCTGATATCAGCAAAACTGGCTGGGTTTCTTGATGCAAGTTGTTGTGCTTGGAGTTTTTTCCTGAATCCTAGTGCTCAGTGTAACCATGCAGTGAACAGATTTACATTAGCAGCAGTGCAGTATTGTAAAAAACAGATTTACAGAAAGGCTGCAGCGGTAGTTTTCAATTAACTTCTTAGTTTAAAAACACACCAAGGCCTTGTTGGCTTTGTTTGCAGGGTTTTTTCAAACTAATCTGTACTACTAATAGCAGTATATTATACAATAAACAGCATATACAGTTTTAGTTTTCTATTTTAACTTTATGTTTAACCTTTAAATAGAAGTGGCTTCTTAATAAAGGTTTTTCAATAGCTTTTAAAAACAGTCAAACACAAAAGTCAAAACAATTCAAAACCCAAGTCTAAAGCTGTAAAATTCACTAAAGGGCATGTGTTAAAAATAACATACATTTGTAAGCTTAACTGTTGCACATAAAATTTAATTGCTCGATATTTTAAAGTGTTAACTTCCAGAAGTTACACTCAGATCAAAACACTCAAGTTCACGTAGGATTACTGCAGACACTCCGAACTTTTTGTTCATTCAGCATTTGGAAATAATGTATACATTCTTAAACTTGAAACCGTTTCACACACACACACACACACACACACACACACACACACACACACGCAAAGTCATTAATAACTGTGTCATACACTCCTGCAGGATCACTAACCCTGTATCGGTGCTCTTTGTGAATGCTTCCAAGAAAGCATTCCATGCACAACACACAAGTTGGGTCAACTGCGCAGTCTCTGAGAACAGCAGCAACGGAAAGAAAAAAAAAAAGCATTAAACACTTGCTTTTGCCTTTAATTATTCATTTTACAACAGGTAATTTTCAAATATCACCAATATAAACCTTCTGACTAATGTATATGTTACTCTGAAAGAGGAAAGGGATGGCTTTCAAAGAGGGGAAACAAAATAGAAAAAAAATCTGTTCTCACAACAGAAGAGGCTTTAAAATACTGTGTGGGTAGTATGTCTAGTTGGGTAATATAGACATTGCCTTCAAGAGGTGAGACAACTATACAGGCAAGTAAACAGAAGAATTACAAAACCCAGAACAGACAGGCAAAAAGTGCAAACCCAAGTAAGTTCTCTCAAGTACAGAGCACCAGCACTAACGATTTCCAGCAGAGAAGACATTTTTCACTGAACACCGGGAAGAAAGATCGCATGCAACAGACTAAATCAAACCCCTGCTTCCAAGTTCAGCCTTACGAGCTCACTGAAGAGCTGCAAGAACACAATTTTCTCAACCAGGAGATCAGAGACCATAATAAGGTCCTGTCTACAAACACTGCTGTATTGGACAGAAGGAGTATTTCTAGTCAAAAGAGCTAAACAAATTAGACAATTATGAATTATATTTAACTGTCTCAGTGAAAAACACTGAAAATACATGAACTTATGTAATGCAACTGACTTCAAGGCACCTCAAGTTTAACGGAGTTGGGTTTTGCAACGTAAAAATAAATAGCAAGAGAGTGTCTGTCTTATGATGATTATTATTAAAACCAGAATTCAGAGAAACAACTTATTTTCTTTAAAAGAAAACACTAGAGATCACATGAAATGTTATTATCAAAAATTTTTGTAATTTCATTTAATCAAATAAATGATGGAAAGATCATCAGGCAACCATGACTTAATATGCATAACTTATTATGCACATTTGTATTCTCCAGAGGAGCCACTAAAGGTGAAAATGTCAAAGCAAAATTATACAAAGCTCTACTGTTTTAGAATAGGTCTATGTTCATGGCATTTTGTTTTTAAATTAAACAAAACAAAATCAACAAAAACAACAACCAAACAAAAACCCCAAACCACCGCTTAATGCAACAACGTGCCTGATGTGCCTGCAGGATTTGGTAGATCAGTTCTACAGCATTGAATATTGATCTTCAGAGCTCTAAACTTGTAGCAGTGTACTTACAAATTCAGTACCACTCATCAAGTAATTTCTCAAACAAGTAACTGTGCCTATACCTAAAGCAGAGGCAGACCTGTAAGAGGCACAACTGCACAGAAAATCCACTGCTTTTCATGTGGACTTGGAAAATAATTCTTTGCTGTATTCCACAGAAGCTTCAATTAAACTCTCGTTATTCTTCATTACCACCTCTACGGTAAAGAAAATTAGCGCACAACAAGAATCAAATGTTTCCTGATCAAAAAAGAAGAAGAGAAGGACTCCATCCTTAGTATGTTAATGATCAAATACTGTTCATACGGAGGAACTAAAACACTGGGAATTCTGTAATTTTCTTCTAAACACACTTGCTTTTTCAAGACCAACAACTCAGCATGTAGCTAAAGTACCCACCAGTTTAATCTTATCCCTCTAACTATAAAGAGGTCCTAAAGCATTTTCAAACCCAAAGGCCAGTAATGTATCATGTTTCTCGAAGAGGAGAGCACTAGAAGGAAAAATTTTTCCACAATCATTCTCTCCTTGTAAATGGAGGGGATGGAAACCCAGATAAATAAACCCTTGAAATTAGGGAGACATTCTGTCCCCATGTCACCTCACCAAATGTTCCAGTGAGTGGTAGAAACCACACAAAATGAGAGGAATCTGTGACACAAACAAAAGTTTAACTACAAGCAGTTCAGAAAATATAAGATGAAAATGAACTTAGAGCTAGTAATACAATGGCTTAAAAATGAAGGTTTTTTTTTAAATACTTGTAACTGGTAAGGAACTTCCTGTTCTCTTTCAAGTAAAAGTATTTTTAGAGAGATCTAGAGATAGAGGTAGGGGAGGAACTAGAAGCTGGTATGCTTGTTTTAGCATCTGATAGATCAGTTTAAATAGATTCGTTTCTTTAGAAGGAAAGAGGTCTAAAATACAGGATCAACACTAACAGCTGATATTGAACACCCACAATACTCCCACATGCCCACTTCTGATTAATGCCCTTCAATCACTCTGACAGGTTACCCCAAATTCTTTCTTACTCTTGCACTGCTTTTGTACAGAAAACATTCTACATTATACTAATTAATATTTTCCCATTTATACATCTGTAGCGTGTTAATTTTCCCAATCCCACCTGTCATGAAAGACTGCAAGGTTACTTTAAAAATATATTTTGGCTATTAACTTTTCATTAGGACAGTATATTCTTATTGAAAAATGTTCCATGACTTCACAAATTATAAATATTTCACAACGTTAAGAGTTGAACTACCTGCAAGAATACGTAGGCTCCCCCACTTTAAAAACGCGGCCACAGAGGTGGGAAGGTTTGTTTGCTTGCTCAAGCTTTGGAAAACCAAATGCAGGATCTTCACCACAAAGATACCATTCCATTGGTCCCAGCAAAACATGTTGCGCCAGCATGTCTTCTCTCTGAGGGGCAGGGTTGGGACCCCTGCAGTAAATTTTTGGTACATAATAGGCCAGATGCTGGTATACTTCTTTCTGAAGGTCATTTGCTTGCAGCCATTTCTTTCATATTAGAAGAAATGAGAACACAAATTCTTCATTAATAAAAACACCAAACATAGTTCTATCCATTTAGATTCGTTTATTTCTAAATGAAATATCTAAAATAGCATTGCAAAACTAGAAAGCCATGCTTCCTTCTAAGTGTTAAATCTAAACGATCACAAAAGACAGACATTAGAAAAGGAATAATTTGTTTCCCTGCTCACACATTTTATCCTTTTGACATACAAAATTCTTCTCAAAAACACAAGATTTAAGAGAAAACGTCACTAAAATTTTCCTCCAGGATGAATGACCAGTAAAATATTGGCAGTGACTTTTAGAATATGGCCTAGACTATGCTGGTTGCATTTCTCTGGAGTGCAGACAGTTGCTGCCAGCTTGGGACACAGAGGATCAGCAGGAGCCTGGAGTTGGCAAGGAACAGAGACAAAAAGTACATGGAGAAAAGCAAACACAGCATTAGGTAACAGTCCCTTTACAATTTAATTTCAACAAATCATCTGTGAAAATAAAGGTTTTGGTTTCTCCTGCTACCAAAATAACTCATCTGAATTACTATTCCAAGTGTGATGTTAGAGCCATGAATTCTTGCAGTGGGTTTGTGAGGCAAGGTTTTGGTAGCAAGGGGATACAGGCTGGTTTCTATTAAAGCTGCCAAAAACTTCCCCCATGTCCAAGACAGACAACACCACACAGCTCAAAGATGGACCCACAGCTGGCCAAGGCTGAGCCCATCAGAGACAGCAGCAGCACTTCTGGGATAACAGATTTAATGGGGGATAGCATATTTAAGGTGACAAAAAGAGAGCAATAGCAGCTGGGAAATGCGAGCAAGAATACGGGAGAGTAACAGCTCTGCAGACCGCAAAATCAGTGCACAAGGAGGGGCAGGAGATGCTCCAGACACCAGAGCAGAGATCCCCTTACAGCCCATGGAGGTCCATGGGAGAACAGAGATCCACTTGCAGCCCATGTGGGATCCCACGCCAGAGCAGCTGGATGCCCAAAAGAGGCTGTGACTCCACAGTAGGAAGCCAGTGTCGGAGCTGGCTCCTGGCAGGACCTGTGGCCACACGGAGAGAGGAGCCCATGCTGGAGCAGGTTTGCTGGCAGGACTTGTGACCCCATGGGGCACCCACACTGGAGCAGCCTGTTCCTGAAGGACTGCACTCCCTGTGAGAGACCCAGGCTGGAGCAGTTCATGAAGAACTGTAGCCCATGGAAGGACTCACATTGGAGAAGTTAATGGAGGACTGTATCCTGTGAAAGGGACCCCATGCTGGAGCAGAGGAAGGACGTGAGGAGTCCTCCTCTTGAGGAAGAAGGAGCTGCAGAGACAACGTGTGAGCAACTGACCACATCCCCCATTCTGCATCCACCTGTGCGGCTCAGGGGAGGAGGCAGGGAAAACTACCCTTGAAGGGAAGTTGAGCCAGGGAAGAAGAGAAGGATGCAGGGAAAGTGTTTTTAAGATTTGGTTTTCTCTCTCATTACCCTACTCTGATTTGATCAGTGATAAACTAAATAAACTTTTCCCCTAGTCGAGTCTGTTTTGCCCATAACAGAACTTGCTGAGTGATCTCTCCCGCTCCTTATCTTGACAAGCCTTTTGTTGTATTTTCTCTCCCCTCTCCAGCTGAGGAGGGGAGTGAGAGAGCAACTTTGGTGGGTACCTGGCACCCAGCCAAGGTCAACTCACTATACTTCTCTTAGTCAATCAATTGTAAAAAACAATCATGTCAGTTTTTTAACAGGTATACAACTACTGAACTGCCCAAAGACACTCAAAAACTCACAGCTTCTCCTAGGGTTATTTTTTCCCCTGGTATATACACACAGAATAAAAAAAATCCTCTAGGACAACATTTGTTTTGTTTTTGCCCTGTGGATTACAGATTTAGAAAGGTTTAAACTGTAAATTAAGACTGCAAGGTTTTTATAATAAACAAATGGGACCAAGCACATACTGCAAGTGTCCACTGATTAAATCCTGTGTTACATAAACAGCCTCAGCATGCCATTTCTTACTGTAAATGTGACAACCAGATACCCCCTGGCAACTTCCGGAAAAGAGTACAGAATCACCCTAAAACTGTGTATGAAAACCCAGAATTAATTAGACCAAAATAAATGGGTTTGGTAATCAAATGTTAAAGCTTGATTTACTCTGAATTATTTATAACTTACTCTAAAGAACTTATGTTTGAGATAACACAGTTGTAGTGAGTTCCTCGGGATACAGACATTCAGAGTCAGCTGAGCATCTGTGCAGACTGGTTGCATTTTTGCCTTTTTTTTTTTAATATATTGTAGTAGTTTCACTTACTAGATATGTTCTTCTAAAGTAGAACTTGATATTTAAAAAAACCCTAATTTGTCAGGGTGCTTTCTTCACTTCTCTTTTCCTAAGTTTGACTTCTTAGAATCATAATTGATCTGCTAAATCTTTCTATATTCATCTAGCTTTGATGGTCAAAGCCCAGGTTTTTTCCAAGGAAGTCCATGGGAAAAGGCTGCCAAAAAGCCATAGCCATGAATCTAGAGCTTTACAGATAATCTCATTATTCCCACCAGGATTCAGAGAGTATCATAGAAAAAAAAAATTTAAAAGTACAGTTTTCATCAACAAGAATTTTTCCCACCAGTTCATTCATCTTTTCCTCTCCTTTCATCAGTTTTGCCAAATAGCTACTACTGCCAGGAACTGATCCAATCACAATGGCAGTGACCTAATCTTTTCCATGATTTCCATTTAAGAAGCTTGTTTTTACATTATTTTCTATGGCATATACTAGTTATTAAACTGCAGCATTTTTTGAGCAAAATATCTTTAACTTCATTGTTTTAATTCATCAGTACTTTACTCATTTCTGTCTAGAAAATACACAGTGCATTCTAGCTACACTACAGATACCTACTGAAGCTCAGACAGATACCTAGGCAGAGAAAATTCTTGTTCCTCGAGTAAATGGCTTTCCCATCCCAAATATCCTGGGAGTAGTTGTCTGAAAGTTAGGTGTGGCAACGATGAACGTCATCACACCTAAATCTGTTTGTGAAGCCAGTTCTATACACATAACTGTGCGTACAGTTTTGAAAATCAGATCCTGGATGAAATAATATCAGAAGGAAATCCAGGCTACTAGGACAAGGAAACAGAAGTGACTCTAAGAGCTGCCAGGAAGGCAACTCACAGGTCTGTTGTGCAAGTAAGACTGTTAATAGAAATACGTACGTAAGTATACATATGTTGCACTGCCTTTCTAAACTGCTACCTGGGGAGCACTGAACTCCAGAAAAACTACTCAAAACTTTGGAATTTGCTCTTTAATAAAAGCATTCTGCATTTAGGCAAGTTTTCAGTTAGTATTTGTCTATCTGAAATCATACACAAGAAAAGCCAATATTCTACTCTCCCAAGAGAGGTTTTTATTAAAAAGGGAAGTTATTCCTCTTCACTTCCTCCCTCCTCACACTCACTCTCATGCACCAACTTTAACTGCCCTGGGAAAAAAACCAAATGTGCAAAGCATTGATTAAACAACATCTTACATAAGTAAATGCCTAATGGTTCATCAGGGTTTCTATTAAATTCACATCTAAGTAAGAGATACCAGGAGAACAAAATGTAGAATACTAATAAGCCATAAAACAACTCACTTTTCTGTTTCAAAAGCTAAAAGGTACAATTTATGGGTTTTTTAGCTACAAAAAAAAACCACCTGCAATGCAGGCTCATGTTATGTTAAAGAGAACTTCTTTTTATTTGTGTTCTTGGAGGTTTATCATTAAGTTGTTGCCATGAGAAACTGAAGCCTTAAGTCCTGCAACTATTGCTTTGGGATGGCATTTGTTTTGTTAATATTGGGCTATCAGCAAAGAAGGCAGAAAAACCACACTGTAGATTTGAATGATAGATTTCAGAATTGGAGCTTGTGCAGGTGATGACAGATAATGAAAATAAGTAGGAATTGACTACATTTAAGTTGGCACTTCTACCCATACAAATTCCTAAATGCATTCCAGTGGGTGCATGATTGCCTTGAGTTTACCTATGGTGTGACTCAAAAAAACCATCTGCTATTCACACAGACAAGGTAATTTGGGCTCAATTTGGACTACTTTATAAATGTTTGATGGAATTATTTGGTTTGCTGTACAGAGGAAGGAAGACTAATCCTGGAGCTAAAGTAGCTAGGATATAGCTAACTGTGCACATTTGCCCATCCACTCATACCTTTGTCTGCACTGAAGATATACAAGCATAATCTGAGGATAATCTGAATTATAACCGTCTTTTATTTTCATTTGGAAAGCAGCCAATTTAATTCCCATTGAAACACACACAGCTCTTCAAGGTTTTATCCTACAAATATGCACATGAGCAATCTCAAAACTTTAACATATATATCCAGTTCCTCAAATGCCCAAATGTCTAAATGGACAAGCGTTTATGCCAGAAACAAAAGTTCCTCCAAAGACTTTACCCTCGAGATTACATTCCTCTTCCAACTACTCTGTAAGAGCAGAAAAAGTATATAAACAGAAGTAGATTTCTTCAAACGTTACACTGATTTTCCCAATATTTCCCCTACAAATATCCCATTCTAATAATCCTAAACTTAACTACTTCAAGCTTCTGCCAGAATCGCATCTTAAACAGTTGGAAGGAAGGAAAAAATCCTGTAATGGCACTTCAACACTGTAGAGCATATGTGGGGTCAGACATCCACCTAAATTAATAGAGAGAGGGGAATCGCCTCAGGTCTAAGCGTGATTGCCGGCAGAGAGAGGCGAAAGGGCAGCAGAGGCGGAGGAGCGTAACTTCAGGAAGCGGTTAAGGAAGGGGCGAGATGCCCGGCCGCCCTCGGCAGGGGATGGCCACGTCCAGGCGGCTTCCAGGGAGCCACCTGCGCCAGCCGGCACAACAGGAAAAGCTGGCTGATCGCTGCCATGGATTTCGGCTGCTGCAACAGCGACGCTGCCGACAACAGCGGGCTGAGGGCACAGCGGGACGCCCATGCCGGCCAGGGGTGCCCTCAGAGCCAGCCCCAGCAGGGACACCCCCTCCCGGAGAGCCCGGTCGCCCCGCGGCCTCGCCCCGGCCCCGGGAACGGCTCCCCAGGCCGGTGCCTCCCGCGGCCTCCGAGCCCCCGCTCCCTCCCCGCGCCGGGCCCGCCGCCTCACCACGGCAATCTCCTCGGCGGAGCACTCCAGCAGGCTCTTGTCAATGGCCTGCACCTCCGCCTCCAGGTCCGCCGCCATCTTCTCCCTCCTCCTGCCCCCTGCCCCGCGCCGCCGAGGCCGAGGCCAGGACAGCCGGAACGGGGCCCGGCCGGCCGCCTAGCCCGGGGAACACACACTTCCGCCCCGCCTCCCGCACGTCACCGGCCGCCGCGCCGCGTTCTGGGGGCTGCAGTCCTTCTCCGGCACTGCTCGGCCGGGACACGGCGCTCCGTGCCCGGGGCCGCGCTGCGGGGCCAGGCCGGCGGTCGGTACCCGCCCCTCGACCGCCTCCGCGGGCTGTCTGCCTCTCTCGCCTCACGGGATCCCAGGATCACAGGACGGGTCAGGTTGGAAGGCACCACAGTGGGTCATCTGGTCCAACCTCACTGCTCCAGCAGGGTCATCCCAGAGCACATGGCACAGGATTTCGTCCGGACGGTTCTTGAGTATCTCCAGCGAGGGAGACTCCACAACCTCTCTAAGCAATCTCTTCCAGTGCTCAGTCACTGCACCGTAAAGTTCTTTCTCGTGTTCAGGTGGAACTTCTGTGCATCAGTTTCTACGCCTTGCTTCTTGTCCTATTGCTCAAAACCACTGAGAAGAGCCCAGCTCCATCCTATGGACACCCTCCCTTCACATACTTATAGACATTGATGAGGTCCCCTCTCAGTTTTCTCTTCTTGAGGCTGAACAGGCCCAGCCCCCTCATAACAGAGATTCCCCAGATGAGTCTCTCAATCATTGTCACCCTCCACTGGACCTGCCCCGGGAGCTCCATGTCTCTCTTGTTCTGAGGAACCCAGAACTAGACACAGCGCTCCAGATGAGGCCTCACCAGGGCTGAACAGAGGAGCAGGATCATCTCCCTTGACCTGCTGGCAATGCCCTTCCTAATGCACCCCAGGATTTTGTTGGCCGCCTTCGCCACGAGGACCCTGCTGGCTCATGGACAGCTTGTTCAACACCAGCACCACCAGCTTGTTGACCCCCGGCTTGTTGCCCACCAGTCTCCCCCAAGGCAAAGAGATATGTGGGACTGGAGGCATCTCCAGTGTGGCTGGCAAAGCTGGGTGTCCGCCTCAGCTGAAGTGCTCTTGTCGACGCTGCTGGTGTGCAAGTGGGCAGTGAGGGCTTCCTGGGAGGCTCCCACATCCCATGCGAGTGGAAAGAAACTAAAACAGTAAATTATATGCACCTGGCAACTATGGCTTTAAGACAAATGTTACTAAATAGCAGAAGCTATAAATTCTGTTGCTCAGCTTCTAGGGGGCCACCCAAGCTGAGGCGTGGCTTGCTCACTCAAGTGGGGATGCAGGTCTGAGTCTCAGAAACAAGTCAGCACCACCAAAGCCAGCAAACAATCATCCTCCATAACTCCATTTCAGTACACACAGGCTCAGCATCTTACGAGGCCTTTCTGAAAACCTGTTGTACCACTGCTGTACCCATGAGCTTGCCTTGCACCTCTGTAATTACAGCTGGGCATAAACCAAGCAGACGTGTCTGGCCGTGCGTGCAGCCACGGGGCACCTGAGCACGCTGAGGTTTAAAAACACACTTTCCTTCACTTGCTGGCAATTTCTGCATGGACCTTAGTGTCATGCACAAACTGAATAGTATTTCTACCTTGTACCTCCTGTCAGCCTTCATGGCCGAGATAAGGACCCACCCAGCCAGAGCCTGACCCAGCAAATTTTGCTGAGGAAGTCTCTGCTCTGGAGAATTTACACTTCCAAATCTAGACAGTGCATGGGAGGGAAATAAACAGGCAGGAAAGGCAGATGAAGTTGTAATTGCCTGCAGTACTAGCTGAAAGCAGCTATAAATGTTACCTTTGCCGAACAGTGCTGAGTTACAGCAAAGCTGTGCATTAAAAGTGAATGCCACTTCACATCTTATGTTCCTTAAAAGTTTGTCAGCATTCTCATAGTGAGTACGCATTGTTGCTTCTTCCCTTTTTCGTCTCCTTTCCTCTCCCTTCTCCTCATTCTCCCCTCAATTAATAATTTACATATTGAGTTTCCCAAGGGAGATACATTATCTTACATCTGTCCAAGCAGTAACAAATACATCTATGGCCATACATTGATATAAGAAGGAAGGCGGGCTGCGTGCCATCATCCAGTTCCTCTTGTGGAGACTGAACATTCCCTGCATCAGAGGGCAGCACCACGTGCTCATTTGTTACTCACACTTGTGTCTGAAACCTCATTTGTACGTCATCTCACTGACTTACATATTGGGTTTGGGAGTTTTGGGGAATTTTGAGATTGAGGGAACATATACACATCTGGAAAGATTAACTGCAAGAACCAAAAAAGATGGGTTTAGCCAGAGTTCTGAGGGAATCACAGAACGGTAAAAGGATGGCTTTGAGAATGTTACTTTCACCTCCTAATATTCTAAGAATAAGCATAGTTTCCTTTTGTATGTACCCTTCCAATATGCAGGGTACATATTTTTGCTGTATTTATTTTTATCTCCTTTGCCACTTCTTAAGTAATTGTTCTTAAAATGCAGAAAATAATTATATATTCCTTAGAAGATCAGTAAAGCCCACACTGTTTCTCATTCATGCGCTGTGCATGCCTAAGGAATACAGAATATGAATATTCTTTGGAACATAGCACAGGGTGAAGGAAAGCTGTGTGACTTAATTGTTTCTCTTTCTGGGCTGCATGAAGAAAATGTTAGAAAAATTCTGGAGTTTAGTAATGTGAAAGGCATCTTATTTTATCTAGCAAAGTGGGCAACCCAAACAGAAATTAGCCTGCAAAGCCATTATTTCAGTATGAACATAACAACTTCCTGAGTACCATTTTTTACTACTTCAGGAAGAATTTTCCATAACTTTTAGCCTGTGTCATTTACTTCATAAGCAAAGATACTATTCAAATTCAGGAGTAATTAAGGTTGAGGAGACTGCCTTTATCTTCTGCCAAAAAGCCCAAATCTTACCAAGTCTGTTATCAGATAGAAACTGAAAAAGAGAAATCTAGACAATTTTAATGTTTCAGCAGGGTTAATAGTAAACCTTCACAGCATTTCTTTGCTCTAGCTGAGATGTTTCTGGGTCTCACCATGCTTTCAACACACAAGATAGACCACAGAATGCTACGGACTATGGTTATGAAAGATGCAGATGCCATCTATATCTCTTTCACCTCCTGACCTGTCTGTTCAACCACTGCTTGCCTCTGCCGTAAAAAAAAGTAAAGAAAAAAATAAAAGAAACCAAAACCTAAATGGTACTTTGACTGGGGATCAATTAACTTAATTGAGGTCCAGTGTTTTTAATAAATGCTGCATCCATTAAGAACACAATGTAAATAGGTGCCATGGTTTAATCCCAGCCAGCAACCAAGCCCCATGCAGCCACTTGCTTACCACCTGACCAGTAGGATCGGGGAGAGAATTGGGAGGGTAAAAGGTAGAAAACTCATGGGTTGAGATAAAGAAAATTTAATGGATAAAGCAAAAGCTGCACTCACAAATGAATAAAAACAAGGAATCAATTCACTGCTTCCCAAGGGCAGGCAGCTGTTCAGCCATCTCCAGGAAAGCAGGGCTCAATCATATGTAACATTTATTTGGGAAGACAAACACCATCACTCAAAAAGCTCTCCCCTCTTCCTTTTGTCCCCAACTTTATATACTGAACATGACATCCTATAGTCTGGAATATTCCTTTGGTCAGTTGGGGTCACCTATGCCAGCTGTGTCTCCTCCCAACCTCCCATGCACCCACAATATCCTTACCAGTGTGGCAGCATGAAAAGAAGAAAAGGCCTTGGCTCTGTGTAAGCGCTGCTCAGCAGTAACAAAAAACATCTCCGTATTATCAACCCTGTGTTCAGCACAAATCCAAAATATAGCCCCATACCAGCCACTGGGAAGAAAAGTAACTTAACCCCATCCTAAACCAGCACAATAGGCATAATTGTGGTAATATTCAATGTCACAGTGGAGACTGATGGTTCCTTTCTAAAATCTGTTTTAGGAGGTATTGATGAAACACCCACTAGAAGACTGCTTCTTGATGCACCAGAACTCACCCATGGCAGCCGAGCTGAAGCCCAGCTGGTTTGGAAGAGAAAGGGCCTCCAGCAAAGCATGCTGCAGAGAGGGCTCAGCACACAGTAATTATTGTCATCCTGGCTGAATACTGCTTGAACGTGATCATCTTCAGGGCCTGTTGCATTTGCAACTAGAAATGGATGAAGTCAAAAGGTAAAGGAATGTATGCTGGTTTGCTGGTGTGTTCACTGTACCTTAGATGCAGTCGATTTGACATCACTGTATTAACTTGAATGTAAATAGAAAAATATTGCATATCTAGACTGCAGGGATAGATGTCTTCCTTATAGACTCAGAAAAACAACATGCTATTTAATGGAGTTTTCTGGCAATCCTTATGAAAGGTGAGTCTTGTGAGAAGGATTCAGAGACTTTTCTGTTCTCTGTGAAAGGTTTCCTGGTACAGTTAAAAAAACATTTTAAAAGCACTTACTTCCTTGGCTGTTCACTAAAACAATGGTGTAGTTGCAATTTAATTTGAGGTTTAACTATTAAAGCAAATGATCAGCATTTTGCTGCATGAAGTTGCTAATATATACCTTATCTAAAATCCAAAATATAGCCCCATACCAAATAAAAAATTTGAAATAAAAAAATTTTTATCTCTTAAATCTTCTCTAAGTCAGCAACCCTTTCCACCAAATAAAGCATGTGTCTAAATGTAGGATTCAGGTTTATATTTTCAGTAACAGTAATTTTGATAAAACTGTTTGCTTAGCAGATACTGAATGACCAAAGTAGTGATTTTTACATAGCAAATACAATTTTTAAAGCCATTATCATTTACATGGTTTCTCTCCCTTCCTCTTCAGTGCCAGATGAAGTAGGTTTGTAGTCACCATCTCCTTCATCGTCTTCAGATAAATTCAGATGGTAATTCTTTTATTTCTGTACTGCCAATTCCAATGACAAATTATGCTGACCAAAATAGAATTTTCCCTGTGATAATGTTAATTAAAAGATGAATTGTGAATGAGGTGAACAATGACACCCAGTACATGGTGAATTGATAAGACATAGTTCACTAAGCAAGACATTATTCAGAACAAAAGAGCACACGGTAATCTGCAAACACAGGTTATTTTAGGAATTTGGTTCAGAATTAGAGTATTAAAAATACTATCTGACAAACTGTAGGCGATTCTTTGTTCCTTGGAGGCACTAGTGCTATAATATCAGCTCTTTAAGCAATAAATCAGAATAAGCTTATTTCTTTTCCCTACTCTGTCTTCGCATGAGCTTAGATTATAGGTGTATAATATTCTAAACATGATGTCAAGGAAAATTGTTTTAAAAAAGACACTGAAAGCTGAGCATATTGCATAATACCAGCGAACATAGGAGGCATAATGAAAGCATAAAGCTACTGTGGCCATGTTCCCGTCTGGTGAATGCTCTCTGCAAGTCTAGCAAAGGCAGTTACATAACTGATTTTTATTGCATTAGGCAACAGCAATATTGCTAAGCAAACCGATGTGCAGAATTAGACAGCTTCTTCCACAGTGGAAATGAAGAAAAAAGACAGAGGAAGGGCTCTCACTTAACATCCAGTAAGAAGGCAGGGCAAGAGGATGTGCATCTTCATTAGTGGATCAGGTCAGGGTGACAACATGATTTATTCTCATCACGCAGTGCCTTAGAAAAAATACAGTGCCAACTCAGTCCATGATAATTTCACTGCTTTCTGCAGTGTAACGTGTCAACAGTCTAGAGCTGAAGCTGGTAAGTTAAAACACCAGCCTCTAAAAGAGATTTAACGGGAATTAAGATAATAGTCTCTAATGAGTTGCACAGGGAGAAAAATTAACATGGGAGCAAAGGGAAAAAAACTACACGTGCAAAAATGTGCCTGATCTCATCTGTTTTCACTGTAAATTCAGAACACTGTGTATTTAGACACAGCAGTTAATACAGGCTGGGGGACGAACAGACCCAAGAGCAGCCCTGCCGAGGACTGGGGGTGCTGCTGGATGAAAAGCTGGACATGACCCAGCAATGTGCACTCACAGACCAGAAAGTCAAACGTGTTCTGGGCTACATCAAAAGGACCCTGGGCAGTAGGCCAAGGAAGGGGATTCTGCCTCTCTGCTCCCCTCTGGTGAGACCCGTCCTGCAGTGCTGTGTCCAGCTCTGGGGTCCCCAGCACAGGAAGGACATGGACCTGTTGGAGAGAGTCCAGAGGAGGCCACAAAGATGATTAGAGGGTTGGAGCACCTTTCCTATGAGTAAAGGCTGAGAGGATTGGGATTGTTCAGCCTGGAGAAGTCTTGGGGTGAGCTAAGTGCAGCCTTCCAGTACCTGAAGGGATCCCACAAGAACAATGGAGAGGGACTTTTTACAAGAGTATGTAGTGACAGGACAAGGGGGAATGGCTTCAAACTGAAAGAGAGTAGGTTTAGATTAGATAGTAGGAAGAAATTATTTATTGTGAGGGTAGTGAGGCACTGGAAGAGATTTTCCAGAACAGTTTTGGATTCCCCATCCCTCTAAGTGTTTAAGGCCAGGCTGGATGGGGCTCTGAGCAGCCTGGTCTAGAGGAAGGTGTCCCTGCTGAAAGCAGGGGGTTTCAAACTATATGATCTTTAAGGTGGCTTCCAACCCAAACCATTCTATTATTTTAGGATACGAAGAGGTCTGGGAGCTGGTACCAAGAAAGTCTATGTCTGTGGAGCAGAGGTGGTCAGCTTTAACACCTAGGAATGTGCAAGAACCACTTTAAATTTGTGCATAGCTAACACCCTTCCCCTGCACTTATTGATGCCAATGAACATACAGGCCTATGATGCAACCTTCCCCTTTGCAGGACTTTCTTTCATGTGGTTGACTATTTTTCAAGTTTGGACAAACAATTATTCTTGCGACTTCTGGCACTTGTGTTTGCGCGGCAAACAAAGTGGCAGGAAGGGGTGGGTACAGAGAGGCAGTCAGCCGTATGAAGCCTATGAATTGTATGAAGTGCAACTGTTGACGCTGTGTTGCCGTAGGACCAGACCTTTAGAACCCCTGCGTTAAGAAAGAGCAGTCACGGTATTTAGCATCCACTGCAGCGCAAGGAAGTGCACCGTCAAAGTTCGGGGCCTGAAAGCTGTTCCAGCGGGTGTAGGATATGGTGAGGGAGGCAGGCTGAGCGGTCCTACTGAGCTGTGCCCGCTGTGGCGGCTCCCTGCAGGAGCCACCGGCGGGAGGAGAGGGGAGAGCCCGGTTCTCCTTGCTCTTCCCGCTGTCGGCGCCAGGTGTCGGCAGGCGGCGCGGGCACGGCGGTGCAGGAGCGCCCCTCTCCCGCCGCTCCCAGCCTGCGCTCCCAGCTCCCGCTCCCTCCAGCCTGCAACCGGAAGGGTGTGGGTGGCGGGTGCGGCTGGAGCAGCCATGCGACTTCACTTTTTTCTTTTTTTTTTTTTCCCCCCACTTCTCAAATCAAGCTTTAACTGCTTAGTGGCTGATACTTCGGGAAATTCAAGGCATTTTTTGAATGAGTTAGATGTTTGAAGAAGAGAAACTTCTGCTGTGCTCTGCTGTGCTGTGCGATGCATGGGGTCCATGGATAGGGCTTTGGGTGGTAGGAGAAGCAGGAGAAAGCAGAAGTGGCCAAGGAGTTGCCTGCAGAGATGGATGGCAGGATGAGTGCTGCAGTTATCTTTTGGGAGAAGAAACTGGAGCAACCTCCTGTAGCAAAATCCCTGCCTACAGCACTGCAGAGGAGCTTCTGAGTGTTGTGAGCAGCTGGGCATCCGATGGTGACACTCGGTGACAATGCTTGTTCTTGGCTGATGGAGACCAGAACTGATACTGTGCCGCTGGAGAAAGAGTTCTTGACTCCATCTGAAGCCACATTTAAGAGCAGTTATGCAGGGGATGCACAAAGGAAATGGCAACATCCAGCCCACAAGCAAAAGCAGGGTGGATGAAAGATTTATCTGGGAATATGAAAATGCTTTGAACAAGTGAACTAACTCTTCTTCTTTTCCCCTTCATTCACACAACGGAGCAATTTTAAATTAGAACAGGTTGTAACAGATTTAATTTAGATCACCATGGTGCCTAGTATAATGCTACAGCATATTCTAGTTTATCTTTTCCCCCAATTTTAAAGGGCTAAACACTTTTAAAATTGTGGATTTGTTATAGAATGTCTGGCTTCTGGGCAGTCCTAACCAATTAGAAATTTTTTACTGCACCATGATTAATTTTGTTAGATAAAAGTACTGAAATACAACTGAAGGTAGAAATAAAAAGCATTTAAGTGCTCTACAGCCATGATTTACTCTTCAGAGATGCATTTAACGCTGTCTCCGGCAGAACAGCTTCATCCATTTTCCAAACATTCATTTGTTTATTTCAAGATTAGTCTCAGTTATAAACAGACATTAAATCACCTCCAGGCCCTAATACATTGTAATGAAGTATTGTAAACCATGTAGTATGTTGGTTTAAACAATGTAATCAGAAAGCAACAAAACCATTTTCTCCTGGTTCTTGCTGGCTCCCTGACTTCTGTCTGTTCAAAGAAAAGTTCTTTTTAGTCTGTAAATGTCAAGGTCACTCAGAGGTCAAGTTTGTGCTTTTGAGCTGTGGTTCCTTTCAGGTTATTGGCTTTGTTTTATTACTGAAAGGAACGATCCACTTTGGCATATAGAGCAAAGAAGTCATGTAATCCCATTAAATACAAAACCAACATGTACAAATAATGGTGAGGGTTTGACAATTGCACAAAAGCCCCCTTTTCTGCCCATAGTTAAGCCTGCACTGAGTAATTAATGGTCCTTCCATGAGCCTGTCTACAGTGGGAAAACTGCTTAACTAGTTTTCAAAACTCTTGCTCAAAAACTGGCGGAGAGCCCCTTTTGGGCAAGCCGGCATCCTTCTAGTGTGATGCTCAGGAATGGGAGGGGGACAGAAGTGGCTACCTGTCGCTTTCCATCTCAGAGCAGAACATGGCACAGAAGGAGACCGGCACAATACTAGGCAGAGGATTCTTGGAAACAGAGAGAATTAATTAACAAAGAAGGAGGAAAGCATCTTTAGAGAGTTAAGGATAAAAGGAGGTACTTTAAGTTATTAGAAAATAAACTTGCTTTGTTGGCAGCAGAGAGAAGGAGTGGAAAGCAGAGGTTACAGCATGCAAGTCGAGATGTAAGTGGATCATTATGTACTGGGCACAAAATCTAAGACATAAAAAATTAACAACAAATAGCTCACTGATTTCTCTATGAAGAATGTTTATGCATAGTGCAAGGTCAGTAGAAGAAAAAAATTAGGAAAGAGGACATAAGGTATAATCAGAGTTTAAAACAGATCAAAGAAAGTGTAGAGTGATGAAGAGAAAACTGTCCTCAAAGTAAGAATGTCCTCTACATAGAGGTAACTGAGGGAAAATGCTGAAGATTTTCCTGGTCAGTCAGTTAGGATCATATGTGAATGATGGGCTTGCCATGCTGTCTATTCTGCTTGTCACTTCTTTGAGGACAGTCAGATACAGTATGTGAGAACAACTGAAGGTTGCAAACCCCAGTTTTCATAAACAACATTCATAACACTATTTTCACATCCCTCAGACAAGCATATAGGTTATCACAACTTTAAAATCTCTGTCTGCTGGCAAGACAAAACATTACCATCCTAGAGTGTATGCAAACATAAGAACTGACTGGATCTATTACTAAGAAAGAGAAATGATCTGATTGAGAGTACAGATAGCAATTGCAGAAAAGATTAAAAACTGCATGAAACATAGGCGGGAGCTGCAGAAATGAACCCAAAGACAGACATACAGTTGAATATAACAAACATTACAGAAGTGGAAATGGGAAACTGAGAAATCTATATTACCCAGATTGTGAAACAAGCCTTACAAAAGGCCAGACAGTCAAAGTTTCTGGCCTATCATATTGCAAGGACAGATAGACAGTAAAGATGCTTGGAGTTTAAATGTGGAACAGGTCCAAGATCTTCAGATAGTCTTCGAATAGGAAGGGAAAAACACTGGCACACCACCAGAGAAGGACCTCCGCGCAGGACTGCTCCTTAAACACAGACTCAAGAGGTTTTTGGCAGACACTTGAGCGAGAACAGCCTCTAATGGCACAGTCTTAAAACAAGTCTGGAAGAAGTCTCACTCAACCGTGGGTTTGCTTCTTGGGTTGAGCATATTTTAAGAAGGCCACAAGTTCAGTATGAGTAATTAGGGCGGAATTTTTTTTTTGCCCTCCTTTGTTCCCAGTGCATCACTCAAATAGTGCAAAAAAAGTGAAATACACCCACAGCTCCTCATCTGGGGATTTCCTCAAGTGATACACAATCAATGTATAATTAGCTCCTTTGCCCCTGTCTGGGGTGCAGAGGAATTATCAGTGCCTCAATCTTCAGCTATTGCTAGTTGCTAGATTAGTCAGCTGGCATGGGACTCAAAAATCCATGGAGCTGTACTTGTCCTCCCAAGGGGCTTTAAGAGGATGTGTTGGCATGATAAGAGGACACATAAGCTGTAAAATATACACCAGAGAAACACAAATGCATGCCTTGTTGTTGTTGTTGTTAGAATTTCTGAATTAAGTGAAATGGATTCTGCAGATCAACACATCAACTTAAGCAAAAGTTGATTTGAGAAATCTCTTTTCCCTCTCCATATTTCTTCAAGCTTTTCTAGCAAGCAGCAATGCTGTGGGTGCTGCAGACTCCAGAGATGAGCCCTCTGGTCCCGAGGTTATGCAGTCCTTATTGGTGGGTTCCCAGGGGAGCTCTCAGATATGGGATACCTGGCTTGTACCACCCACGTCTAGAAGAAAACTTTGGAGACTTTTATTGGAAAATTCCATAATTTAACGACCCAGAAGAAGGTCTCTTCTTTTTCACCTCTGAAAAAAATCTCATGCCCAATTTGCACCATTACCTCTTTTCTCAACAGAACAGACACAAAAGTCTGAGACCTTTAGTCTTGCAGACCTAAGCTTGCATCAGGAGCACTACAGGAGATTGTTTTGGGGATCCCCTGTTTAATTTCCCAACTTCCATATTAATTTGGAGATTCACAGGCCATTTGAATCTGATGGAGATAGTTTCTTCTTCTCTAGAAGCAAAATTGGTCCATCAGAAAGACTTCGCGTATTTACATATGCCTCGATTTGTCATCTGCTGCCGTTCGGCTGCTGCTGGCAATACTCTCTCAGGTATAGAGCAAGTTGGTTTTCCTCTGCTATTAATTTTGTTAACCTGCTTTATAGGGGTTCCTTGCAGTTCCCTGTTTCACTGCAGCTGTACAGTTACTCCACTGCATTTTCTGCTTTCTGTTTTTCAGTGCAGCTCTCACCTCCAAGTGTTTTGGGGCCACCAAACAAAAACACTGACACAGAAATGTAAAGGAGCTTGTCTTCTACTGTAAGTGCATTCCCATCACTGTAAAAATGTGAAATGATACAGCTTATTTCTATTTGATGATGTGAAGTGCCCTACATCACTATAAACAGAATATACTGTATATATATTGGATATACACTATGAGTCTAGCCATGTGAGTTAATAGCATTTTTAAATCTTGACAGCTGTATCCTTACAGTTTAAATGCATATCTGCCCACTGTCACATACGTAAGAAACAAATAAGTAAGACACAGTGAGACCTTGCAGTAACTGGTATATATAAAAGACTTGTATAAAAATTCAGGTTACAGTTCTGAATGGGAAAGTTCAGAGCAGAAGATGTGGATGGCTGTTTTTAACTCCTTCAACAAAACCTAAACAGAGTACATTCAACTTCGAATTAAATCAGCAAAATAATTTGCTGCTCTGCTGAGGAATATGAAATAGAAAACAGAAATGGCTGAAAGTAGGGTGACGGGATGACAGGGATAGTTCTGATCAGAGCTGGCTGTCTGTGCTTTTCCACACAATATGCAGTGTTCTACTGCCAATATTGCATCCACTTCCAACACAGAAAATTCTGAAAAAGGAACAAAACTTTAATCTTGATCCCAGTTGTCAGTGTGGACTTAGACACATCGCACGTTACGATAGAGAACCACAGTGACTTAATCATATCTGTATTTAGATATTACCCTTCTGTTACAGAAAGTTATTTAGATTAACTGTAACTTAAAGTTACCATGCCAGGCCTCCTTCTACTCTCATCCTACATCTTTTCTATAACCTTTTATTTTTAGAAAACTTTCGATGGTAATCAGCTTCATTTTTCCTTCCCATACTCAAAAATAGGATTTTTCTTGTCCAACAAACACATTAGAAATTAATTACAGCTCTCTGTAGCAAGCTGTCCTAAAGCCTCTTTTTTTATATATCAATTTTACCACATATCAGATTTTTAAAGCCAAGAGAAAACAACTCAGAAAGATTGGTGGGGGCATTCAACATAAGTAGTAGGAGACAGTACCTTAAATTTGTCATTTCCATGGATTTCACTGGATTTCAAGTTGATGGTGTCTCTGTAAAGGCAGTTTTCATTAAATAGTATAATTGAATTTAATCTTTGTCTGCAAGCAGGACTATGTATTTCTTTCCAGTAGTACAACTGCAGCACATTTAGAGTAAGGTGTGCCTCTTCATAGAGCCGTTTTCAGCTGTTACCACCAGGAGTGCATACAAAGCCAGTGGGATAAAGCTGCTTGCATGTCAGCCAAAGCTACAAACATTTCAAATTGGGCATAAGATTTACTTGAACAATACTGGTCAGTCTTCAAGACATAACAAGGTGCAAAGACCTAGGAGAATTTTTTTCATACTTATCTCTGCAGCTATGTTACTGGATGACACTGTCATCTAGTACTTTACCCATCTGTAAAATGGGGACAGTATTACTGGCCCCAACTATTTCCTACTCAGATCCACAGTGAATGGTTTTAAAGTGTAGAAGAGATCAAACCACATCATCAACTTAAAATCTGAAAATTATTGAAAAAAAAATTTTACTCATGTTAGTTTTATAAAGATACATGAGTTTTATATGTTTATGCATTCATAATTTACAAATGCATGTAATATAATTATGTAATATGTATGTATTAAACAAATTTGTAAATTTACAAATACATATGTCAGTGTATTGTATAAAATAAAACATTTCCTCTTTTCTGGCATGTGAAAAAGCCACACAAACTGGAGCATTGCTCACTAGGACAAGATCCTGCAAGATGGCCCATGTCACTGTATCTCTCGTGCGCAAATGTGCATGCCCACAGATTATTCCTGACATCATGATAGTATAAGCAGTTCCTCCAAGAGGAATGGGAACTGGTACAAACCAAATTAAGCAATAATGTCTCTTGCTCATTTTCCTCTCTAGGGTTCATACACAGTTGCAAAACACTAATAATGTTACTGAAAAAAGAGTCTTGAAGTCATCACTATTTCTCACTTGCCTATCTGTAATTTCTTTACCAAAACATTCCTAAACACTTCACATGGTTTAATTTGCTTCAGAGCATCCCTGTGGTGTTGTATCTCCTGTGTGCCCAACTGCAGGGAGACGCAGAAAGGTCAAGGCCACGTCCCACCAAGAGCTGCCAGGAGGATCCCTCATCCAGCAGCACCCAGCTCCACCAGCACTGGGCCAGAGCCCCAGGGGCTCAGCAGCTACTGCAGCTTGTGCTGAAGGAGCAGCTCAGTGGCTCAGTGACTGACTTATAGATGGGCAGCTCCAAGCTTTGCTAAAGGGTTCCTCAGGTTGAAGTTGAGAGAAAACTAGTGCTTGTGGATTTCCAGAGCTGACTGCAGTGCAAACAGCTGTGTAGATTCAGTTTTCTTTTTTTTTTTTTTTTTTTTTTTTTTTTGGCCACTACCTGTAATGACCTTCTTAGAGAGCATCTTATCTGCCAGATGAGATAGCAGCTGTGGCTTTGTGACAATTAGAGGCAATTTAAACTGGTGTGGATTCATATCCCACTTTTGAGCACACAGTCCTGCCTCCTTTTCTGTTGCTTGTCTGGCTGACTCAGTGAAGTTATCTGTGGGAAAAATGACAGGGCATTTCTGCCAGCACTGGGAGGTGATGTGGCTCACCAGGGAAGCAGTGTCAGCACTGGGTGCAAACAGGAGGCAAACCCATGCAGCTGGAGGCAGTAACTTGCATAAGGGATAGCAGGACCCTAGCCATCACAATTCACTTTTGTTTTAGCCTTCATGGAAAGACTCATAGCATCATTTAGGTTGTAAAAGACCCTTTAGGATCACTGAGCCCAACCATTGACCTAACACTGCCAAGTCCACCACTCTCCCTTAGCACCACATCTTGCCTATCTTTTAAATCCCTCCAGGGATGGTAACTACACCACTTCCCTGGGCAACCTGTTCCAATGCTTGACTACATTTTCCATAAAGAAATTTTTCCTAATACCCATTCTAAACCTCTCCTGGTACAACCTGGGGCCATTTCCTTTAGTTCCATTGCTTGTTACTTGAGAGAAGAGACCAACCCCCACCCTGCTACAGCCTCCTTTCCGGTGGTTGTGGAGAGCAATGAGGTCTCCCTTGAGATTCCTTTTCTCCAGGCTAAACAATCCCAGTTCCCTCAGTCACTCCTCATAAGACTCGTGCTCCAGACCCTCACCAGCTCTGTTGCCCTTCTCTGGACATGCTCCAGGCACCTCATTTTTTTTCTTGTAGTGAGGGTCCCTGTGAGAAGGGCTTTCACTAGCAGACTGAATGAAAGCAGCATGCTTTCATCCTCTTCCCTCCTTGGCACAATTCCTGCACCATGCCTTATGCTCTGCATCAGCAAACCAATCTGGCTGAAAGAGAAAAATAAAGTTTAAAAGTCTTAGTTCCAGGATTAGTTTTCAAATGGCAGCAGCATGGTGTGAGATCAGATTAGGCTGATGGTGAAATCCATGACTTCACCTCATGTCTGGAATCAGAGCAGCCACTTCACTGGACAAGAGACAACTTGGACCAGGAAGGCTGGGCTGTTGCTCTTCTGACACAGGCCTGCTCTTCACCCAGGTGGTAGAAGTGGACAAAGGGAAGTACATGGTAGTTTGCAGTAGCTGGGGTCCTGATGCATTTCTACTACAAATTATTCCGCCCCATTTCAACCCTTGGCCATTTTTTCTAACTTACAATGGATGCGGTCAGAAGTGACACTGAAGAGGGCAAGCTGTTTTATCCTGGAAGCTCTCCATGTCCTGAGCTTCCCGGTGAGAGGACCTAAGAGGAAGAAACACCATACTCCAACATACATAAAGGCAAGAGCAGGGTTGTTAACATTACCTTGAAACAAAGCAGAGATACTGTTTCTTGAGCACAGTTACAACCTGGAATTATGCATTTGCTGTTCTCTGAGCAAGCCCATCGCCAACTGTAATGTATTTCTTTTTTGAAAAAAAAAGAAATACATTACAGTGTTTGGGTTATGGGAAGCTGTGACTACTTCCCTTTGATGCACATGAATATGATCATAGAAAACACACGTTTGGCTTTTTAAACAATTCTGGCCCTGCCAGTGTTACTCCTGTAAGACCCCAGTGTGTCTTATGCATCTGACAGGACAGTGACAAATGACTGACTAAATCCAAGGGATTCAGATTATTCTAAACTGATTTAGAAGGGAAAGAACCAGCAACTTCATGCTGGAAAACTCACACATTGAAGAAAAAAATCAAGGTCAAGCATTTAACCAGGGGGTGGATCAGTAATTATACCAAAACAACAGGTAACAAAGGGCATATTTGTCATCTCTTGAAATTTCCATAATGGCTTTCATTTTTTCTGGAAAATAAGGTTATAATCTCAATTACAAATATAAGGTCCACATTATGTTGAATGTCAGGTTCTGAAACTGAACTTGCTTTTAAACCTATCAGTACACTTTATGGCTCAAAAGCTCCCCCTTGAAACAAATCGAAACCTGTCATTAGTCTTGTTCAATGAACTCAGATAATTACAATCTGATATTTTTTTTTTTAGGATAACATCCACAATTCAAAATTCAACCTGGAAACGGGCATCTAAAATTAAAAAACTGGATGAACATTCGTATTTTGCCTGCTGCGACTTTGACCAGTAAGGTACTTGCATAGATGTGATTTTTTTAAGGTGTCTTAAGTGGTTTTATTTTAATGACTCCAGTTGTTGAACAAAGGTATGTTGCCTCCTACCACAGCCATACTATGTTTTCTTCAGTACCGTCTTTCTTGGAAAGCCTACAAATTCAAGGCAAAGCTTTCTAATAAAAACTAAGGCATTTGGGAAAATAATGACACAGCAATTCTGTGCCAGAAAGGAATGAACCAGGAGGATGATCAGAGACCTCTGTCACTTCTAAACTTCTGTAATGCTTTCATTTCTGACACAGGCCCACTTAGAAAAAAATTAAAATGCATTTATTGCTAACAAGACTCTGACAGAGTGATGGCAGTTACCGTAAGACTTTTGTGTTGTTTGTAAGCAGTGGGAGGTTTCAGAGGCAGCTGAGCCACCCTGCCAACTTGCTGCAGGCGTCCCGTGGCCCTCCCCGCCCCACAGCCCCCCAGCTCCCTCTGTATTGACTTCCCAGGGAGCTCACCAAAATGGCAGGAACTTAGCCCAGAGAGGGAATATTCTGGCTTGGCGAGCTGAACCAGCTCGGCGGGCAGGGAAGAGAGGGCAAGGTCTCCCTCTTCTGACAGCAGCAAGTGGCTGGGCCGGCCAGGACCTCACCCCGGCTCGAGGGCTCCCAGCTCACCAACTCGCCAGGTATCACTGCCAAATCCTTGTTGAAGAACATCACGACAAGCCCATAGAATTATGTTGAAGTTGAATACTGTAAATAGCAATCTGATTTTTTTATTCAAAAGTGGGAAGCTTGATACTCAAATCCTTAAAAGATTAGAAGAAGGATCAGGAAAACTGAGAACACAAATTAAGGCTTTGTGCTTTTGATGGATACCAACTCATAACTGGCAGGATAAACACAAAGAATGCAGTCTGGCTATAGCCAGCCCACACAATTTTATGGCAATGTTGTCCAGAGCTAAGAGTTTTGTGTAGCTAAACTTGTTATGGCAGAGTAAGATGGGTCCAGTTTATAGCATGTCAGAAGGCTGCTTGATAATCACAGAATATTCTCAGTTGGAAGGGGCCCACAAGGATCAGCAAGTCTGACTCTTAAGTAAATGGCCCATACTTGGGGCAAACACACAATCTTGGCCTTACTAGTACCATGTTCTAACAAACTGAACTAATGATTCTTTGTTCAAATTTAAATTGGACCTTTGCTTCTATTTTGAGTTATAGCACAAACCCTTGTGCTTCAGGTAAATCAAGTAACACCTAGCTGATTCAACAGAGATTTGCTTGTATTGATTAACTAGATAAGTAGAGATGCTGAGACAAATCTAGAAAGACTGTTAAATTCCATTGCTTATTTTCAGAGGTCATTTTGGAAATCACAAGTAATATGGGCTATTTAGACTAGACACAAAAAACAAACAGAGGCAAGGCACATGTCAAGTTGTGGTTTTAATTCTATTTTCAACATAGTTTATATGACTTAGGACTCCAGCAAGCAAACAAGCCAACCATTGAATCCAAAACTCAGCATAGATTTTGCATAGCTCAGCACAGAGAACTTAAAATATCTGAAGGGTATTTTTCAGTTAAGTAAGAATAAAATTAGAAAATTAGTAGCTGGCTGGGAAAAAAAAAACAAAACAAACCCTTCTCACATTTGTATATAGTTCAAAGAAATTTAATAGCCAATGGGTGATATCTTTTCCACTCTTGCTCTAATCTACACTGTAAACTAAAACAATCTCATAAAAGGTTAAATTATTAAGAACAGTGGCCCGATGGAAGTGTCATGCAACCAGGAAACCAGGATGACCATAAAAAGAAAATGAGGCTGCTGGTAACCATTATAATGTAAGGCTGAATCACAAATGCTAACACCAAAGACCTTTTTCTGTTCCAGTTATAACCCTTGAGAGTTTTGTCTGTTGGGGATTTTTCCCTCTTTGAAGGCAGAAGTAGGCCTATAACCATCCCCGTTTCAGTTTCTCTCTTCCCAGCTATGGTTTCTTAGTCTGTCATTGTCCGTGAGCTTAAACAGAGCACTGCATAAGCTGTATGCATCACATATCCGTCCCCAAGATGTAAAATCTTTCCCTGCAAGGGAACATTTTGGTGCAATCTAATACAAATGCTGAGCCCAAGGGAAGCAGGACCGATGAGGTATTTCACCAAAATATTTCTGTAGAATTAAAAAAAAATAATTTACGACAACCAGTGGCAAAGACCAGTGACCACAGGAGCAAGTTCCTACACGGCTCGCTGTATTAGAGAATTAACTTCTAAATTAACCCGAAGCGGAGGAGCCGCCCTGGAGCCGGAGGCGGCCCCGGCAGGCGCAGCAGCCCTTCCCCGCTCAGGGCAGGAGAGCTCCCGGGTGAGAGAGAGCGCGGCTTTACCGCGGCTACTTTCCCCCTCCGGCGCCCCGGGGCTGGGGGACGCCGGGGCGACAGCGCCCGCAGCACCCGGCCCCGACACGGCTGCCCCACTCCGCATGACACCCCTGGCGCCAGGGGAGCACCCCCTCCACCTCAGCCCCTCGGCGCCGGGACCCCCTCGGCCCCACGGCTGGCGCGGTGTCGTCCCCCGGCGCCGCCGCCCGGGCGGGAGCGGGAGCGGT